>JAIPRK010001529.1:0-58320 GCA_025469195.1 Chaitophorus viminalis
CTATCAGAAGAGTTGATGTTTAAGAAAATCGAAGCATTTTTACTGCAAAAAAAGTTGTCGTCAGACACAAAAAAAAAAAAAAAACACACATCATTGTAAAATCAATAGATTCCATCACTCCGTTCAGAATCTAAAATGCTAAATCCAGAACTGCAACAAATGCAGTATAATACAACCCTTGCTATTTGTGTCTCGACAGCAGAAGGAGTTATTAAAGCATTTTTGGTGGAGAATTCAACACTTACTGAAACAATATCTTGCACAAATATTAATTGTAACATAACGAAAGTCGACCATCAGTATATATAACCTATCAAACTTCGAATGATAACTAGATGGTCTCCAAGAGTTCTTATATTATAAATTGTTTATAGAAAATACAATATGTCAACATAAGAATTGCAGTGGAATAAAAACAATAACTCCAGTCATATCACCTCTTCATATAGTAATAGAAATTTTATAATGGAATAGTAAGTGTACATAACTTATATACTATTTTCTAAAATTATAAAAATAGTAAAATTTAATTTATATTTTAACATGTGATGAAACAACTTATAACACAGAAGTAGGCCGTTTAGTTGAAAATAAGCTGTGTGACTTCCCTAAAATTTTAATAAAAAATAATAATACATATGAATTGAGAGGAGTTATTAACTATAAACATGATAATAGAAAATTAAAAACATTGATTGGCCACTATAATACTTATTGTAAACGTAAAAGAGAACAATGGCAATTATTATATGACATGCAAAAAATACCTTTACAGATCAAGGACAGCACAAGAGTCAAGTATGAATATTTAATATCCACAATAAAAAAAGTTTCAATTTCTTTAAAACCTAATTTTTTAAAAAAAATTTAAAATAATTTTACTCCATTAATTAATTAAAATGGATATTAATAATTATTGATTTGTATTTTCTTTTATTTTATTTGTTTTAGTAAAAATTAAATTTGTTTGATAATCAATAAAATTTTAATGCGAATTTATTAGGTACATTATTATTTAGCTAAATAATTATGCCAGTTCTATATAAGAAACCTTGATTGTAAATGTAGTAGATGCCGTGATTCCATCAACCAAGCAACTATCATTTATTTTTTTATATTTCTAGAGTATAAAAATTATGATTGAAAAGTTTGAATCATTAAGTATACTTAGTACAATAATATATTTCATTTTATTTCATTTACATCATTATTTGGAAAAATCTTTGGTGTAATACGAATAATTGAAGAATAAAAAACCCATTGAAAATTGGGAAAAGTCCATTTTTTAATAATGGGAGGGCTGGGGAAACGTAAACAATTGGATATTCCGGAAAAACCACAATTGTACAAATTCTAATCATAGTCATACAAATTCATACTAATTACATACTAAATGCCTGTAAACACAAAATTTAAGAAAAGTCCATTTTTAATAATGGGAGGGCTAGAAACGTTTCCCCAGCCCTCCCGTAAAAAATTGGATATTCCAGAAAAACCAGTAGTACAAATTCTAATTATAGTCATACAAATTCATACTAATTACATACTAAATGTCTGTAAAAAAAAATTAGGAAAATGTAAATGGGGTGGGCTGGGGAAACGTACGTTATAATTGCTGATATTACATTTTTAGTAGGTTTAATGTTAAATATTTAATTATTACATTTTCTCTAAAATAAGAAAAAACTATTTTTATAGGCATTAGAATATGTCACGTATCTTACAATTGATTTTATTTACTGAGCATGAAAACAGAACAACGAACATATAAGTGGTTTTTTAACGAACATTACGAACTTACTGCGATTTTAAATTTAATTATTCATTTAGTCATAATAACTAATAACATTATGTATCTACTACGTATGAAATAATTGTTCTCGTCCAGTACATTTTATTCACCCTGTACGGCTGCACTATTTACTACCCTATATGTATGCAACATTATCATCATCTGAACGGGACTTCTGACGGTATTGATCACGCGTTACGTGTACATAGCCATTTTTGTGTTGTACAGATACGTATGCGTAGAAACGTAGTGCAGGATTTCAATTTCGCCGTCGTAATTATAAGTTCCAACGCTAATCTACATACAATGAACCCATAAATTTCAAATAATAAATTACACTAACGCCTCTATCTGCAGATAAATCGCACACGGTCGGCAGCAGTAAAATGGTGTGAAGTCAAGGGCAATAATGTATCCGATTTCGCTGGAAAATGGCATGTTTTGAAGTTCATACTAGATCTTTTATTTCTATTATGTTATATATCTACAGTAATATTTATATTGTTTAATAAATTATGGCGATTATTGTTCCGGGTTACTATTTTTGTTGCAATTGTTGTTGTTCTTTTTCGCTTTATTAATTTTAATCGGTAAGACAACAGACCATTAGGAGATACAATCTAAATCGGTTCTACATAGGCACTACATTACATTGATACTGCAGCAAACTGAAAATAAACCATTAACAATTACTATTATCATACTGTTGTATTTTGTATTATTGTAAAATCGACTCGTTACAATATTTTTTTTCCTTCTCTAGTCATCTACGTCCTCTGGAAATACATTTTAATTATGACACCTTTATACAATTATTTTTTCAATCTACAATAAAACCTGACTAATTTTGTTCTGAAATAATAAAATATCGAGTTATTCCATTCCATTTCATTCATGTAATTTATTACTTTGTTTTCCTATCAAATATTGAACAAATATTGAACTCTTTGTTTTCATTAAATATACTTTATTTTTTGTAAAAATTTATATGTTTTAATTTATTAAATTATAATAAAAAAAATCAACTAGAATTTATGTTATAAAACATATCAAGACATAATTCAGAAATTTATTCAAAGATAAAAATAAATAATTCAAAACGCAAACACTTAATGATTAAATGTTTTAAACGTTTGTAGGTGCTTACTCCTATTATTGCTTGTCTTTTGTCCCCATTACTGTGTGAAATTGTTTTTTCCAGTAGCTTACTTTTCTTTTACAAAATAATCAAACTAGATAATAAAAAATATACAATATCATATACTGTAATGACTATTTATGATCATTGGTTATTATTCTTATTACATGTATAATTTCATTGAGTAGGTACAAAACCATTGTATAAAATATGATATTTATTTACACATACTTAATTGTAGGTAGTTTAACACAAGATACTGTGTGCAATTTTATTGTATTTTTATGAAACAATAACGCGAAATAGTTAATTCGAAATGCAATAACATCGCAAATTACAACTTTACAAGATAACTTTACGATGTGCAACTGTAAATACTTGTTTCAGTAGCACTGGGTCAATTAATGATCTTATGCATTGACCTTAATTGTTAAGGATTTTTTGTCGTCCAACAAAAAAAAAAAAAAACATTATGAAGGTGGTCGGTCCGAAAAAAAGACATCGTGAAGTGTTTTGTAATTGTTTGCAACCTACCACTATCCACTACCCTGTCTACCCATTCGATTTATTAATAGTAATAATGATGGTAATCATGTTAATAACAATAAAATAAAAATGTGTTCCGACCTAGTAATTACTTATAGGACTTAGAATTTGTATACAACGTGAACACGGATCATCAAACGCGTTTCGTCAGAAATAATGAGGTAATTGGTATTATAATCTCCATGAAATAGTCGAGTTTTTTGGTTCGAGTTCGATAATAACCCTAAAACGAAAAGCCAGACCAGACATTTCTAATATTAGTACAACGAGATCCCCCCCCTAATCATGCAATCAATGTTTTTATTTCAGTTTGAAAATTGGTGTAAATAAAAAATAAAAATAGTCACCACTGTCAGTACTTGACAACGGTAAGTTAACATTGTTTACTCGTGAGTCGTGATTAATGTAATTTAGGATAGCTCATAGTTGTATCAAACTACGTAACGCACGAGAAAATGAAAATGAAAAATAACTTTACAAAATTATTAACCTATTAAAACATATTTATAACAAAAAAAAGGCATCAACATGATTATCTATTTATATATAACCTCAGTAATTTTATAAGTAAATATAATAATATGTTTATTAGCTCTATACTATAGCGTGTACAACGTCGTATATTGCGACATTGCGATGATAGAATATTAATTGCTAGTGTAAATATTTAATCTAACAAGCGTAATATCTTACGCGACACAATAAATATTATGCATATTCTGTGGTAGGTACTATCCAAGCCAATAAAATATTATGCCGCTACTTATTATAAATAATATTTTATTTGGATAGTACCTACCACAGAATATGCATAATATTTAAAATATTTGTTTCGATTAATTTCACTAATAAATATTCTAATTTAAACGAACATTGCATACGCACATCACGCTTTTATCTTAGCATAGACTCTATAATTCACGAAGCCACATGCGCGCGTAACTATATATACGAATTATAACTACATCATTAAAGTGTTATAATATATTTTGTAATATATATAAAAATCTCAGTATCCATATTTACTATTTTGTAACATTTGCCTGATTATGTGATGTGGTAAAATTACGCACACACGTTGGAATTCGTGTCTTGTAAAGTTGATATAGTGTATTTACGTATTATACACTGGTAGTTTTTATGAGTAGGGTGATTAGTGGCACGACCGCCGATGTGTTTATTGATAAGTCGCGTGAAGTTGTACTGCACTGCTGGAGAAGGACGCGCGTAGACCCAAGAAAGTAGTTGGATCATCAAGAAAATTTTTAGAAAGGGCCATCCTACACGTACGTGCGTGCGTCATCCTATTTATTTTATACCTATAACTTACTAATAATAATAACAATAATAATAATGTAAATATTTGCATCAATTGGCGATTACAATAAATTTGATTACTACAAATATACACTTAATATAATCTGTTTACAACTGCAACGGTGGATAGATTAAATGGACATCATTTTTTGATTTTCTGAAATAAAATTAATACCTAAGTGAGTTTTTGAATATATTATATGATAACCAAAGTATACCAAAATTTATTTGCAGAATGGAGATAGAATCTTCAACGTTCATCGATATTTATTTACCATCATGTGCCACGTACGGATTATAAAAAAGTGATGGTATTAAATAATTTATTAGTATTGATTACCAATCGGGTATTGTGTATTTTAACAGAAAAACTATGTGAAATTAGTGTTTTTGATATTATTATTTAGGTGTTACCTATATCTATTCTGTAATAGTAATATATGTATTCAATAACAAATTAAATAATTTCCTGATTTATAAATAAAATAAAATAAATTTGTTCGAAGATTAAAACATTAAAATTCATTTTACGAGTTAAACAGTATTATATTATTATAACCTGGTATACTATAATATCAAATATCCAATGACTCTTTTCTAAACGTCTTATATTGTTCTTGAGCACCCACAAAGATAAAAAAGAAAAACTAATTTATACAGTGAAATTCAACGGCAAGTAGTAATTATAAGCTATGGTTGTCTCGCATGTTTACGATTTTGATCGAGAAAAGTAACGTTTTTTTACGGATTTAGAAAAAATAAAATAAAAATTTTTCCAACAAATAGCAAATTTCTCGACATTCGGTTGCGTCATTATTCGGCAATAACCTTTACGACGGCGACGCTGTTGTAATACCTAGGTATATACATATTATGATCACTGCGTGTGGGATTAGCATAAATACATTCGCTACATTGTCGATTCGTCAGTTTTTCGCATTTCGTTTGCCATATTTAAATGTTGGTGCTTTGGTCTTTGATTACCAACGTCCGCTCAGTGATAACCAAGGTTTGGTCAGGTTAACACCAAAAACGTATAGACATCACGGGGAGTCTTGTGAATCAACCATAGTCCCTTATATTGTACATTTGAAAATTAATGTTTTTCTTTTCTTATTTTTGTTATGAATTTTTCTAATTTTACATTGTCACTTTTAAACTATCTTAAAAATTAAATCGAATCCTATATTATTGAAATTTTCTTTAATAATATACAAATAACATCTTTATATGATCGTTTTTAAAAAACAACAATTTTATAGCTATTCGTGATAGCATTGTGAAAACAACTATTTCTTCATTTTTAAACTCATCGATAAATATTTAAAAATTTGTATGCCTTATAATAAAACTTGATTATTCCCTTAAGGCAAAGTATGACCCTAAAATTCAAAAACTTTAAGTATGTACTATATACCTATACACATTCTAATAAAATTTATATTTTTTGCCATAACCATATGACATGTGTTTTTCACTTAGTTTGCATACAATGCAATATGCAAATAAATAAGAATCTACAGTCTACTTATTATAAAATATAAAAACTGCTATCGTGAAATAGTCATGGGTGTTACGATTCCGTATCCAACGACAATTATTGCTTGCACTTTTAACCCCTTCGTTGCATAGACGCACAAATCTAGTCAGCGCATGCTACCATTATCATATGCTCGATATGGTGTAACTCCTGGGTATCACAAGATGCAGTGGTACTAAGAGACCCAAGTATAGCAACCATAATGTTTGATTTTTCTACGTTTTCTTTACTTTTTCACGAGCACGATCAATTTCAAAAAATGAATGTATAAAGAAGTTTATATATACTTCGACGGATATCGTATCAAGTTTCATAATTTTATTTTGAATTTTTAATACACTCACTACTCACGTTTCGCACTAATTTAAAGAAAATGTTCTCCCTCAACGCAACTATTCCATTTGGTAAACCCAACATAATCTAATCTACATACCTATTATTCGTATGGATGCAGTTATTTCGTTTACTGCCTACTCGATACTCCCGGTTACCAAATGTGAAATGTTGAACCATGTTAAATATATTATATTATTATACTAAGATGTGTTGTTGGTGCGTCTGCACCGATGTAATAATTCCCATGTTGAATAGTGGCATGTACAGTATATCAATAATAACGTAAGGTCGTTTTCAGTTGATAACGCGAATTATACGGTTACTGCTTGGCGTTGTGAACCTTGGGGGTCAGAGATGGTAACGCGCATAAACGTAATATAGTCACATACCCGATGTCAACCGATAACGACCGCGTTACGTACGTATTTAAATCTGCCGCTGCAGTGCAATACTATATTGAAACGATTAACCGGGAGGGGAGAGAGGAGGAAAAAATCGTGTTATTATTTCAAAGCCCGGGAAAAATAATAAAACGGCAAACGAACACGCTATAAATTATACGATATGGTGAAACGTTGATTTTTTTTTCTTTCTTTTTAACGTTCGGTAGGTATATTATACTCGTCGAAAGACGATATAATTATTTAACTTCCGTGAATAATTACCTCGTTAGATGAAACGGTACTTTGAGTCATGTGTGGTGTGTGCCATAGCTATAGTATACCCATCCAGTGTGTGTTCGAACTCGCGCACTTGGGCCGTAGGTGAGTAGGTCAGAAATAATGCGTATAAATATATATATATGTGTGTGTGTGTGTGTGTGTGTGTGTATGTGTGTGTGTGTGTATGTATGTACTATGTATGTATACGCGTACGCGCGTGTATATAGGTATAAATAATGCATGTTTTTTTAGTAATATATATGTATGTATATTATAGTTGATGGAAAATGTCGAAACGTTGCATTCGTAAATAGGTGATAAAACTATAAGAATATGTAAATATAGTTTATGATTTTCTATATTATCTAAGTATATATAGAAATATAAAATGGCAAAAACGTCAATTAATTCTTTACGTACATATAGTTTCTTGTTTTTCCAAAACAAACAATTTTTCTTTCGTTTATAATAAATAATATGGCTTCAGCACACAAAATAGTTGCAAAATAATGAATTACGTTTCGAGCCGATTCGCTTAAGTCTTTAGACTGTAAATTATCAATGATAAGATAAACAAGAATAATAAAATAAGGTAAACAAAATGTATTGCACACAGTACTTCACCAAAGTCAAACAATTCATACTTAATTTAGTTAACTCTATTTAATTTTTAATTTTAGAATGTAATTTCAGTTTTAGTGCGGGCCGCACAAAATTTGTCAAAGGGCCACGTAGTGGGTACCGCTGCTATAGACCAACTTCCTGGACGTATTTTAATAAAATGCCAGCCACGTAGATCATTGGTGTTCACGAATAAGGGATGAAGCTTATTGGACCATTAATTTAACAGTTTAACGTTCGGAACACTTTTATATTCATAAAATGTATAAAACTAATTCATAGTAAATATAATATTATATAATTCGCAGTTATTGCCATATCCAAATAAATTTCAAGTAATTGATGACATTCTTAAATATCTCCAAGTTTAAAACACATAAAACACAGTTCAAAATCACAATATTTTACGTACAAGATGGGTAAATTTAAAAATGTGGGTGAAATATAATATGTATAATATAATAAAAATATAAAATATTGAGATACTATCTCAATAAATTAACGAGCTTGGAACTTTGAAGGCAGCTCGTATTTAAATTAATATTACAATAACTTATACAAATAAAATTAAACATGTACTGTATACATTTTTCTTCGTGACAAAGTAATTTTACAATTACAACGAGGGGATCGTTTTGTGAAAAATTGGTCCGAACAGATCCTGAGATATTGTGCGATATTTAAAATATCATATTTTTAACATGGCCAAAATTCCTATACAATCGATTATTATTGCTGTACGTGTGAGTTGAATGGTTTGCGATTGTCTCTGCGTAGAATAGTATAATTGAATAGCCACCGTTGAAGGGGAAAACTGCGGAAGACCGTATATTCTTAACTACGTATCGGTCGAACAATAAAAGATACTGGTTTGCAGGTCCTATTGCGACAGTTTAAAAGGAAAGCGTAGAAGCATGCCGCAAGCAGCGGGGAATCGCTGCAGTCAACCTGTGCATTTAGGTATAGAAGAGAAATTATTATTGAACAAATTTAATTCACCGTCAATGAGAGTATACATTTCTTAATAAGTATTACAGCACACGTGCTTATTTACTTGCATATTGTATGACGTATACAGATACCTAAGTCATAAGTATATTATAATATTTTAATGACGAATTTCTAACGTGGAGTCGATAAATTTATTTCATATGTTTGTTTTCGATATAAAATTATTTAAAATCCATGTTTATGGATAGGTACACCTATGTGGATTGTGGGCGTATAAGATACTATCATGTGATTTGATTGTGATCGATGAATAAAAAAAAAAACTTATTCTACCGTATATATAATTATCTATAGTACCTATCAACTTTTCAATTAAAAAACAAACATAATATTCAGTCACTTGAGGTTACATCACAAATTTCTGAAAATCCTACAGTAGGTTAAAATGATTAAACCGTATTACCGAGCAGCTTATGTTTAGTTACACAAAATGTAAAAAAAAACCTTGTATCGTGTTCGTTAATAACTTATTATACTGTCGCTCGACTTGTATTCACAATAATATAATAAAGAGTTGTCCGTGTGTCGCGCGAGATACGCATAGTGCTCACGAAGTGAATATTCCGTTAGGTAAGTTAGTGTACGCAGGTATCAACCTGCTTAATATGCCCACTCTCCTGTACGTTGTATGGTTATAGTGTACGTGCACGTATTATAGTACTAATTGCCGTAATTATTGCAACTCGTTCTAAATAATAAACCATCGTGTTTTAAAGTGTATAGGTACCCGAATCTCGCTCTTCTTGTAGTCGTACATTTACTTGCATGTATGTTTGCATTTATCACGTTTAAATGTCACTTATGTAAGTATAATAAGACGTATACGTTTCATAATATTTGTAAAAGTTTTGCGATGAATTTATGAACTATTATCAACTAAATGTAGCATTTTTATAACAAAAAAAAAAAAAAATACAGAGTTAATATGTTTGTCTAAAATGTGTATATAATAATATAGTATTTTCTTATATTTAAATTGAATTATAATGCAATTTCGTAAAAATTTAAATTTAAAACAGTCATAAAATTTTTTCTTTTAAGTCTGGTAGAAATTTTTTTATAAATTTTGAAAGTAAGCTTACGGACAACCTAGTGTTAAAATTTTGAACCTTAAGTATAAACAGAAAAAATTTTATGAATTTTCAACTACAAAATAACTTCAAATTATCGCGATTTTAACATATTTTATACAAATTTCAACTTTATTTGAGCTTATAAAAAAAATTTGAGTGAAACCATCTCCGATATTTTTTAGTTACAATTAGTATAACTTATATTTAATCCTTTAATACATTTTCAAAAATTTTTGGACAGCCAAAAAAATTTTATAGATATTTAAAAACAAAAAACTTACAAAAATCGAAAATTTAAATTGTCTATAAATAAGTCAAAATATGTCAAAATATTTTGAAAACTTAACCATGTATATAGAACACCAATATAAAGATTTGGTGAAAATTTCAAGTTGTTGCGGTTTTTCGTTTTTGAGTTTTTTAAAAAAATGTATTTTGTAAAAACGTGATTTTGCGTAAAATTTCCCGTTTTTTCGTAATTTTTTATCGTTTTTTTCGATTTTTTCAAAATGTATTGAAAGAGTTGGATTTTTTACTCGCTCAAGTTCCATCTACATTCACTTTCCTTTCAAAAAAGTTGCTGTTTAAGCAAATCGAAGCATTTTTACTGCAAAAAAAAGTTGTCGTCAGACACAAAAAAAAAAAAAAACCACACATCATAGTAAAATCAATAGATTCCATCACTCCGTTCAGAATCTAAAAAAACACACATCATTGTAAAACCAATAGATTCCATCACTCCGTTCAGAATTTAAAATGAAACTATGTATAACGAATGAATAAAAACGAATAAATCATATTATGACCATTTCTATCATTGTCTTAATTTATAAATTTTGCTATAGTTGTACATTTTTTTTAAATGTATTAAAAAATCATTTGCTTTTTTAGAAGTTATTAGTTTGATTTTAAAACAATAAAATATAAAATTATTTCGCAGTATGCACCTATTATTAAAAATATAAATTTACAAGAAATATTCATATTCATTTCTTTTCCATTCAATAACCTATATGAATGATTGAAATACATAATATGAACTTCCCTCTGGTTTAAAAAAATATAAAGGAAAGATGTCAATAAACTCAAAGGAACAGAACTATAATGTTTCTATTTTATTCACCCCGCGAACGGTTACTACGGAAAAAAAAATTATTTATAAAATTGTGTGTGGAATTCATTTGTATCAATTTCGTTTTTAATATCAGCATGTCAAGTGTTTTAGTACTATATGTTTGTTGCGTATATAATATACATATATACCTTAACACTAAGGTTGTAAAAATAATAATGTTAACGATTAAATTTATTGAAACTATAATATATACAGGTAATTTAAAATATATATTCTTTTTTTCCATTAAGTATAAAACACTACGAAAGTAATAAAAAACAACTGATTGACTGAACCCCAGTACTTAAATATGTGAACAACTAGATTTTTTTCTTTATTTTTCCATCGAGTAATGGACTTTATTAGAAGGTATACAGATAGTGTCCCACGAAGATTTACTGTTCAAATAGTATATAGTGCTAGGAGCAACAATTGTAATAAGTATGTATCCTCGTGAGACTCTCTCTCTGTCTTTATAATACAGTTCTCTGTGTTACTTATACTCAACAATCAACACACCTGATTTTTATGGCACTGATCGAGCACGTTCAACACAATTAAATACGATTAATTTGTTATTTTAATTCTTCCTACGCGTTCTTTTCTAATAATTGAACGTACAATTATTATAATATGGTTAAAACGTATTAGTGCTAAACCGTAATTAAAAATTTAATTCAATGAGTACCAGCATAATGCACGATTCGATAATGTTAAAACAAAACAATAGATAATTAGTTAAAGATTTATACTTTATAGTGTACAACTCATTATATAGAAGTCCTATTGAGCTTATTCAAGATGAGACTAGTATTAGGTAATATTAAACGTTATATTTTTACAACTGTATTATTTTTCTCAATTATAATTTAATTATATTTAATAACACTTAAAAATAATGGAAAAATTAAAAAAAACTTTACAATGGTTATACTTATAATTAGGCTTAGGGACTTGTAGCATTTGCATACTTTTTTTAATTATTGTTAAATATAGCAGAGGGCGAAATACATTTATTTCTCGGTGCCACGATATCAGATCTAAAATTTAAATGTGCATATTTTTGCATATTTGATAGATTTTGCAGGAAAGTGCTTATTTTAAAATTTTTATACTTATTTTGCATATTTTGGCAAATTTTTTAAATTTCAAATTTAAAAACTATAGATAGTTAACACGTTGGCTGTCGCACGAGTTAACCGGGTGACCATCCGGTGCGGCACATTTTTGTATCGCACAGGAATAATATAATATTATGAATTGGTTATCTTCTTTTATTCCAAAAATCTACCTTTCATATCTCGTTATAATTTTTATGTAGATATAATTAATCCTATACAACCGTATCGCTCGCTCGATATCGACCAATAGTCGTTGTTTTCGCCTGTCGTGTGCTTTTCACTAGTGTAGATTTTTATACGTAATAAGTTCTTAACCAAAATAAATTTAAAAAAACCTAAAGTAATTGTTGAAATGCCGAAAATACAAAAGTCAAAGTTACAAAGTTATGTTTCAGAATTTAAAGACACATTTTCGTCTGACGGTAGTGTTTTGTTTTGTAAACTTTGAGAAATAAAAGTTGGAAGTGACAAACGTTTCAATGTTATCCAGCATTTAAGAACTGACAAGCATAATAGAGCAGTTAAACGGGAATAAAATAAAATAAATAAGGTAAACCAGCAGTTTGTTTTAAACACCAATCTGGGCAAAAAGAATAAGTTCAATAAAGATTTATGCAAGGCTTTGCTTTCGTCAAATATTCCCTTAAATAAATTATCAAACAACGAATTTAAATGGTTTTTTAGAAAAATATACGAATGAAGATATACCTAGTGAAACAACACTTAGTAAAGGTTACGTTGACGATATTTACCAAGAGACTATTTTAAAAATTAGAACGATTGTCAACGGAAAACGAATCTGGGTTTCAATTGATGAGACTACGGACGCCTCAGGGCATTTTGTAGCAAATGTTATTATTGGAACACTAGAAATTGATAACGCTGGTCAAATATTTTTATTGCATTCCGAGGAACTTGATAAAACTAACCACTCAACAATATTCAAATTATTTGATAAAGCTATGGAGATATTGAGGCCTGAAGGAGTTGAACATGACAATATATTATTGTTTGTGAGCGATGCAGCCCCTTGAATGATTAAGGCAGGTAAAGCTATACAAACACTTTATTCAAAAGTTATTCATATTACCTGCCTTATACATGTATTTCACAGGTTCGCTGAAAAAGTTCGTGACGAATTTTCGGAAGTAGATAAGGTAGTATCTTCAGGGAAAAAAGTATTTCGAAAATCTCCCTTGCGTATAAAAACATTTTTAAATATGACAAAAAACGAGATTCCTTTACCGCTTGAGCCCATACTAACAAGATGGGGAACTTGGATAAATGCTACCATATACTATTGCAAACATTTGGAGAACATTCAGACAGTTATAAAAACATTCGACAACGATGACGCCGCTTCAATTAAGACAGCCAAAAAGTATTTGGAAAAGAATAACTTACAGTGTAACTTGGCATTTATTAAATCGAATTTCGGATTTTTACCTAAATCTATAACATTTTTGGAAAAGAAAGTAATAAAATTATCCGATTCGTTAAAAATGGTTGAAGATGCGAAAAATAAAATTGTTGACTTAAAATGTACAAAAGGCAAAGCAGTCGTAAAGAAGTTAAATTACGTTTTAGAAAAAAATCCTGGTTACAAAGCTTTATTCAAAATTTCAAAAATTTTAAGCAGCGAAGTAGAAGATAGGGAAGGATTGCCTGAAGACTTGACAAGTAATAATCTGGTTTATTTTATGTATGCTCCAATGTCGTCTGTAGATGTCGAAAGAAGTTTTTCCGTCTATAAAAATTTACTGTCAAGTAATCGTCGTAGATTCATGTTTGAAAATATCAGGAAATATCTTATTGTGCAGTGTAATTTTCAAGGTAAAGAAATTAATAAAATAATAAGAATTAAAACATTTAAATATTTAAAGATTATTTTATTTTTACTTTAGGATCGGAAGAACACTAAAATGTAAACCAATTACTTTTTAAAAATTCAATTTATTATATCATTTTCAATTCAAGTAATAATATTCTTATATAATATAAATTCTAATAAAATAAATATTTAATTTTACCACATATTTGTTATACCTAATTTTTTTGGGGGCCATATCTTAATACATTTATAGTTATTTATAGGTGCATATTTTAGAGCATATTTGGTCATTTTTTGGTGCATATTTGCATGCATATTTGGGTATTTTTTAGAGCTACAAGTCACTAAGTCTACTTATAATTATTAACTTATGAATTTATGACCAATATTTATTATGTTTACTGAATCAAAATATATCTAAATTAAAAATTGAATTTTACACATTTAGTGAAAAATTCTAAGGAGAGCGTAAACTTCAAACATTTTAATTACCATTTTAATTGCATAGAACACTTAATATATACATATGAACCAACTTAAAATGATACCTAGTATTTCATATCCATGAAAAAATGTGATTTCAATCAGTCTTTTGGCATATATATATTTGAATATAAGTACCTAAAACCACTGCAGGTGATATTAAATGACGTTAATACATAGGATTCGTTATTTCAAATTTATAATTTTTCTTTTTATCTCTTATATGATATTTAAAGTTTATTTATAAAATTCTATAATATAGTCATTACCGTATTTGTGAATCTCAAACTAATATTGAATTCAGTGAAATATTAGATTACTCAATTTTACCTATACTTTTTCTGTTTCAATGGAAAAAAAATCAGAATTGTTTAATGCCACATAGATACACGAATCACAAAGTATAGATAATATTCTACTATAACCTAGTGGCAAATTGTACGTATCAAAAATGTGTTTTTAAAAATTTACTACATTTTTAAAATGTTACGCGTTAATTTATCAACGACGTTGATTTATTCATTATTGGCCACTGCGATGTTGATTACAATATATAGATAAAAATCGCATCAGTTATTCGCAGTGCATTGATTACGAATACACAAAATAAAATAATTAATTTAATCATAAACAAACACAATGCCCGACTCAAAATAAGTGTTTTTATTTTTTGAAACGGAAGTGCAAATGGAACAATACATAATAATATTAACACGGTGACAGAAGTAGCAAAGGAACAAGAAAAACGATAATTCTAATTGTTATGGTAATACATAACGACTGGTTATGATCAAATAAAAGATAGAGGCACTTGTTGAGTTAACATTTGCGTTTTCTATTTGCACGTATCATGAGCATAATGATATTATATTATATTGAAATCGTAAACGTCACTCCGGTGAATACGACAAATACGCGCATACTACACAACTTTATATTTCCCGTTCAAAAATACCGTGTAGTCTTTGATAATGGGCTCTTTTGATGCGATTTTAAATCAACATTAAGTGTATAATATAATTTTTTTTCACCATGTAATATTATAATATTATGTAATCAAAATCGATATACGAACATGCATATTATTATCATATAAGACATGTTCGTGACGATGGACAAATATAATAAATAATAATAATATGATTAAGTCACGTCACCGTACTCGAATAACAATATTCAAGACATCTCATACTGTCTCATTCGATCTGCATTTCTCTACTATTATAATAGACAATGTTAGAAACTCCAACTTGAACTTCTATAACTTATACTGTTGAACATTCCTTGAAATCGATGAACTGGAAGCTCCCAACGATTTCTTCGTAATCTTTTGGTAATATTTCTTCGTCCTTATCCGAAACACAAAACTCTCAAATTCAACCTACAGTTGAAATATTTTTTAAATCGATATATTATAGTATACGGTTTTTAAGTGACATTATACGATAACAGTGGAGTAATTATGTAATCACTCAACTTGCTTATAATATGGTAAACCATTATAAAACAATTAGTGTTTACCTAATTTTTTTTTCCTTACCTTCTACGTGTTTGATTTTGATTCCGGTTTGAATCTCACTATACAAATTATAAGCACTGATAGAAGCCAAAATACTGTTAATTTTATGTATATTTGTACACTAGCAAAAGCGTTAACACTATACCTAAACGAGATTATAAACGGACCTCTATACAGGCAAAGAAATATAATATATAGAAGTATAAATAACTTAACCTAATCTTTAGTCCTTATACGTGCATAAGTTACTCGCGGCTACGAACAAAAATTATATTTCTCTGTAAATTCATACTCCCATGTATAATAGTAAATGTAATATTACACGTACCGTCAGTGGTTCAACATTGTCTGGAAATCCCTATTGCAGGAATCATACATCGTGTCCTAAAGCGCATAATATAAAACCATCGTGTGTGATCGCTGCTGTGGTGTAAGCTGTGTTACTGTGTTAAGTTTACTCGTTATGTCTACAGTCGTTTTCTACAACTCGAACTCTATCGTCGTATATAGGGTGCTTATTTTTAAAATAAACCTCCAATTTTCTGAATCCATGTACCAAGCCTATGCACGTTTTAATTAAATAATGTTTTAAACCGTTATTGAAAAACGTTTAGAGAAATATATATTTTTTCAAGTTGAGTGCTCGATTTTAACAATACATATTTAAAATTTCATATACAGAGGCAAAACAAAAATTATCATCAGTAAATTAAATCTATATATAGTAGTACAACAACATTATTATTATTATTATTATTATTATTATTATTATTATTTAATCAATTTCATACGCAATATCACAGATGTAAACACAAATAATTTATAAAAAAAAATATTCGTTCGAAATTAGGTATAACATTTTTAAAGCACAGGAATTTTCAAAGCATGAAATTAAATATGTAAGTTAACGTTTAAAAAAATATACATATTTATACTTTATAATATATACAACAAACGATAACGTGGTTAAAAAAAAAATCATTAAAACACAAGATAATGAGTGACTCGACGAGAAAAAATAATCACCCCATGTACACGAATGATGCAGATAGGTATGTAATATTATATAATATAGGTATATTATATATTATAATAAAATAGTATAAAAAATCTTATAAAGAGTTTTGTATGGAGTATAGCCCTCTATGGAGCAAAAACATGGGCGATACTAAAAGCGGAAAGAAAAAAGAATGAAGCATTTAAAACATGGTGTTGTAGAAGAGCACTGAAAATTCCTTTGACAGAGAAAGTTAAAAATGAGGAAGTATACCTAAGAATGAACGAACAAAAAGCAATATGGAAGTCAATCAAAGAAAGAAAGAAAAAATGGATCGGACATATTATGAGAAATAATGATTGGATAACGATAATAATAAAAGGAAAAATAGAAGGAAAAGCTGGAAGAGGTAGACCAAGAACACCATTTATGAAATAGATCATAGACGACATAGAGAAAACCAACTATAAGGAACTAAAAGTAGCTGAAATGGATAGGGATAAGTGGAGAGTCATCAAAGTCATTTAACCAATCTAAGGATTGCAAAAAAAAAAATTAATAAAATAAAATAAAATAGTGCATACAATCCACTGTGATTACGGGTGCGATGCATTCTGACCCTAAGCAAACGGGGACCGCGTATAAGGTCCACAAAAAAGCCTTAATCGGAGGCGCTTGCAGGCGTTACAATATATACTCGAGTAAATAAAACCGTTTAATTATACTTATTTAGCTCACACACGCACAATCCGGGCACATATTATGTTTTATAATCGTTAGGTACGGTATAATAATGAATTCAAAATATGAACAAAAAAAAAACCTATTCCGCGGACCATTCACCGTCCATTATCAGTGCAGTTCTTAGGCGTGCTAGTTTTTTACGTCACATTGCGTGCGTAGGTGTGTGTGCTCGTGTGTACGCGAGAGGTCTTCTGCCGGCCGGTCGGGCACGACCGATTTATGAGTGGCACGGCGGCGTGTACGCGTAACTGCGTAAGAATCGAAAAACGACGCGTATGCGTATGGTGGGTCCAGTTGTTATGCAAAAAGTGTCGTACGGACCAGGAAAAAGAGAACGCACGCGTCCGCGTCTGTGTCGCAGCGAGAAGACGCACGTGCAAATTTATATTAGGTATAATATTATAATGTAGGTGTACAATTTTCTGTTTTTTTTTTTTTTCATAGTTAAAAAACGTATAATGTATTATTATAATGCGAAATGCGTGTACGCGTACGAACGTTACACCCGCTAAGAATTTTATTCGTTGCACCGCTGTACAATGATTAATATATACATATATTACACATAGGCATGAGCAGGTTTGAAATTGTCGAGAAAAATTCGAAACGTCCAAATTTATGTTGTAAGCAACAAGCAGTATATAACTACAACGCGTTGAACGATCGGATGAAATGCTATACTAATTTCAGAACATTATCTAAAATTTTGACAATATGTTACAATAACTGTGCACCGCACATGTTGTATTCGGTGTGTTGTACCTGAATATCTTATTATCGTTGTATTATGTTTAATTTCGTGAACATCTCTGATATTTCAAACAAAGTAGAAACCTTAGCACCTGGTTTTACAGATGATTATAAATACTTTTTTTTAAACCATGTGAAATCATACAATTTTTCATAACTAAGTAATATGTATATAAACCTATAGACCGATATTATAGATTATATAGTGTACGTAGTCAAACCAATCAAACGTCTCGACTATCACCAAATAAGAGTTTTGGGGTGGAATTATTACACACTTCTAACTTTTTTCAGATCAATAGTATTGAATATAAAATAAAATTGGAAAATAATTATGTTTTATAAAGTTATGATTTAAAAAATAAATACAAATATGAGATCAATTTTTTTTATATATTAAACTTTTGGGTATATATTACGATTAGTTTTGTTTTGGAGCAACATCAATAAATTGTTGGATAATTTTGGTAGCATGAGCATATGCTGATGTCTTCTGACTAGAAGAAAAAGCCTCTAGAATTTTCAAATTATACTCATATCTTCTATCTATAATAATAACACTTTAATAAAATCATTTCTTTTGTTATTTTTGAATGAATTTTCAAAGAATTACAGAAAAAAACGGATGGGCCTCGCTTTACTGTACAGTTGGGGGTGGAGTGCACCTCGTTTATAAGATAAGTTATTATTACAATGGATAAGTTAAATTTGAATGCAATGAAAGGTATCATTGTATACGAATGATTCTGAACGGAGTTAATATGTTTGTCTAAAATGTGTATATAATAATATAGTATTTTATATTTAAATTGAATTATAATGCAATTTCGTAAAAATTTAAATTTAAAACAGTCATAAAACTTTTTCTTTTAAGCCTGGTAGAAATTTTTTTATATATTTTTGAAGGTAAGCATATGGACAACCTAGTGTTAAAATTTTGAACCTTAAGTACAAACGGAAAAAATTTTATGAATTTTCAACCACAAAATAACTTGCAAATTATCGCGATTTTAACATATTTTATACAAATTTGAACTTTATGGGCTTATAAAAATAATTTGAGTGAAACCATCTCCGATATTTTTTAATTACTATTAGTATAACTTATAATTAATCCTTTAATACATTTTCAAGAGTTTTTGGATAGCCAAAAAAATTTTATAGATATTAAAAAAAAAAAATTTACGAACATCGAGAATTTAAATTATCTATAAATAAGTCAAAATATGTCAAAATACTTTGAAAACTTAATTATGTATAGAGAATGTCAATATAAAGATTTGGTAAAAATTTCAAGTTGTTACGGATTTCGATTTTGAGTTAGAGCAAATTTCAAAAACCGATATCATTTGTCAGTCTAGAATATTATACATTATATTATATTTTACATGTAATTTTATATCAATATTCGCTGTTCAAACGCTTATAAAAAAAATTGTGCCTATGGATTTTGATTATTTTTAAATGACAATAAAAACTACTTGTATGGAATCTTCTATTAAATTTTTAATTATTTTTTTCCAGCCAAATTTTTTTATCACCAATTATAAAAAAAAAAATGTAAAAAATTTGAATATTTCAATTGCCTATAAGTAGCTTAAAAATCATTATAATATTTTGAAAAAAAAATATGACATAAAGGAAATACTAGTTTTAACAGCTGGTAAAAATTTCAAGTTTCTTCGACTTATACTTTTTGAATTATAACAAATTTTTAAAATCGTTTGAGGAAAAATCGCTATTTTATACAATTTCGTAAAAATATAAATATCAAATAGTCATAAAATTTTTTCCTTTTGGTCTGGTAGAAATTTTTTTAAAGATTTTTGAAGAGTAGCTTATAGATAACCTAGTGTTAAAATTTTGAACCTTAAGTATGAAGAGACTAAATTTTATGAATTTTTATCTACAAAATAACTTGTAAATTATCGTGATTTTAACAGATTTTATACAAATTTGAGCTTTATGGGCTTATAAAAAAAATTTGAGTGAAACGATCTCTGATATTTTTTAGTTACAATAAGTTTAACTACTTATTATAAATCTTGTATTAAATTTTCAAGAGTTGTCGGTCAGCCAATAAAATTTTAAAGATGTTTAAAAAAAAAATTTTACAAAAATCGAAAATTTAAATTGTCTATAAATAAGTAAAAATATGTATAAATACTTTGAAAACTTTACCATATATAAAAAACGCCAATATAAAGATTTGGTGAAAATTTCATGTTGTTGCAGTTTTTCGTTTTTGAGTTAGAGCATTTTAAAGAAATGTATTTTGTAAAAACGTGATTTTGCGTAAAATTTCCAGTTTTTTCGTAATTTTTTTATCGTTTTTTTAAATTTTTTCAAAAACTATTAAAAAAATTGTATTTTTGACACGCCTAAGTACCATCTACATTCACTTTCCTTTCATTAAAGTTGCTGTTTAAGAAAATTGAAGCATTTTTACTGCCCCAAAACGTGATGACATGACAGACACAAAAAAAAAAAAAACACACATCATTGTAAAACCAATAAATTCCATCACTCCGTTCAGAATCTAAAACTAACGAAAAAACTTGCCCAACAAACAATACCATTCCTATTACAAATTACTAACGGTTTTAAGTATTTTTTAGTGATATTTTAGTGAATTTAAAACAATAAATCAATTACTAATAAATTCATCTATATTGATAACCGGAATTAATAATTGCAATGCTCCAAAACGTAAACAAATAAAACTTTATATATAGCTCAGGAGTCTTTTGACTTTCATTAAAATAAGTAAATTGTTTTTTAAAAATTATTACATGCAATAAGCATAACCTCTGTCAACTTATACTATAGTCTATAACTAGTATAACTGCACATTATATTAATAATGACGTATATAACTTATATTAATATTTAATACAGATGAACATGAAAATATTTATTAATTTGTAAAAAAATATCAGTTTTCAAAACACATAATTTTTTGATTTAATGATGTAATATGCATGTTCACTATTGCTCATTTTACTACTCCGAAAAAACATGAATACCGAAATACTAATTGTATCCGAGCACGTTATTCAAGTAGGTATCCAAACTAAAATTACAAATCCGAATGCTGAACTACTACGTTTGTTTTCATAATATAAAATTTACTACGTATTTACGTATATTACATTAAATATTGAGTAACGTTTATCATTTGGGCGGACGATGGTTTGTTCAAACGTCTTCGGTTCGGAACGCGGAGACAAAACATGATAAATAAATAATGCGCACAAAACAAGAAATTCATCCTGGACGCTCTAAATTATTGTTATTCTCGTGCCACGACTGTTGATCACGAACGAAACACTGGTGCGACACTAGTGCTCTTGATGGGGTAATTAATAATGAACAATAACGTTATATAAACTCTTGTAATCGTAAATAAAATTTTCTGCCGTTAAAATACTATACGTGATGTTAAAAAGTCCGACGAATGCGGTGAGGATGAACCCGAGCCCAAGTCAATGATGTTAGATGCAATATACGATAATTCTTACTCAGTCTTCTCTATTATGCGATTTCCACGCACTTAACCAAGGTCGAGGATAAACGAAAATATGGAGCACTTGACCTGGAACTGAAGGTATAATATATCATACGTGGTTACATTTTTAAAATAATCATAATATATAATTTGCCAATGTTATTTTAAGATATAAATAATCTATGACAATGTACAACAAATCTTGTTATAGATCGAGTAAACAAATGTAACTGTATAATCGATCAAAATATTGTTCGAATTTAATAATTCCTCAGAAAATGTGTATTTGAATTCCGTTTCTCTGTTTTACTTAACTATTATCGTAATCAAATACATCCAAACAAAAGTATGCATCTTTAAGTATATATTATAATATATAGCTGATTCAAGATTCAACTCAAATCGAGATTTTGTGTACAAATAATATTAGTTAACATCAAGTGCCTCAACGCAACCAAGAACAAAAAACTTCTATTATAGCATTAGATCATCTAAAAGTATAACGCGAAACACCTATATAATCAATTCTAATTATTTTTTTATCATAAAAAACGAAGCATTAAATTGTTTTATTATATTATTATATAATAACAGATTTATTACGGAAATTACGAATTGATATTGTAATAAATCAAAAGAATGACAAAAAAACAGCCTAGTAGTAGGTATTATAACTATAATATAGTCGTTGAAACGAATATCTCAGTGTTTCTTTCTTATGTGGTCTCCTAGTTTATGTCTTGATAATAAACAGTGGTAGGCTGCAATGATTGATTACTAAAAGGATTGCCTCGAATTTCGATTTATAACAAGTTTTAAATAAGCAATCTAAAAACAGTTACAAAATATTAAAAGTTAGAGTCGTTCAATGTTTCATCATAGAATATAACCAAATTGTAAGATATAACCAATAAATACCTACTATGACATTTTAATGGTTTCGTTGAAAAGAAAGAAAATACTCTGCAATTAAGGTCTCGATTTAAAATGGTAAATAAATTTAATTTAAATACGATTACTTACGATTTATTTGATTCTGGGTACTACAATCATATACGCATAATATAATTTGTCTGTATTATGCTTATGGTTATACATACTAATATGGATTAGATTTCATATTAAAATAATCGATTATACTTCGGATGTGGAATCAATCATTGTTTAAGCCATAAGGCACCGATAGAATATAGATATTATGCAAACAAACAAAATATCTGAATAATGCAAATGTTTAAAAACTAATATACAGATTTAACAGCTCTAATCCAATTTTATAGTGTTTGAATAATATCATTTATTTTATTGGATACAATTAAATGTATATTTAAATCTTAAATTAAAATATAAGTAATGATTTACAAACAAAAATTTATATAATGGCATACATCATAGAAATAGAAGTGTTGAGATTTTTTTTTTTGTGTATTGAACTAAAAAAATTACCATTTTAAAATATTTATACTGAAATAGGATCAATATGATTTTCACAGACTAACATATCAAATTTAAAGTAAGATTATATAAATCAAGACATTTGTTTTATGATAATATATTTATTTCTGTTATTTTAATCCTCCGTTAGAGAGAAAAATATGTGCTCCCAAAGTTTCATAGTGTTTGAGTAACCGACTAGAAATAGGTCGTTGATTATGCATCGGAAGTATGTCCAAATGACAAAGCCCATAGCTAAAACTGTAGACGCACTGAGTTTCACCGGGAATCGTTTTTAGATTAATCAATTTCAAATAATATGAAATTACATACAATTCTAACATACCCATAAATATTATCATAACCAAAACTTGATTGACGCGGAAATAAATTCTAGCTGAAATCCAGCAAAATAATCAAAGTGATTTATACAATATAATTACTGTAATTCTTCATCTTTTATTACGAAAAAAACATAACACTAAATAAACCGAATCCCAAAATAGTTAAGTTCTTTATTTTATTTATTTTTTTATTAAAAAAACTTAGAATATTTACAATTTGTACTTAGCTTGTGTACAAAAAGTAAATATGATTACTAGAAAAATGTTTACATGGCTCGAATACTGTGAGGAAGGAGGCCCGGAAGCTACTCAATAACAAAAATCTCAAAGAGTATTAATATTACAAGTCGAGATTTAATTGTTCGCTGCACCAACGTTTTCTTAAACGCTGGGGAGAATTATTCGATGTATTTTCGGTGCCTTGAATGGCAATCAGTGGATTGAAGTGATTAACTAACTTATAGTGCAATAATAGTCAATGTGAGAAATTGTATTGATAATTTCGATGTTGAGGTTTAGTTGGAAAGTGAATAGTTGGAAACGTACCAGAAGACAGAGGTTATATTATATAAAACGAAAAATGATTGGATTGGAATACCTGAACTAAAAGGGTTTGAGAAGGTTTGGCTCATCCTTATATGGTTCCGTGTACCCAAATGGGTCTAAACATCGACTTAAAAATTAATGTTTTGTTGTTTAGAGAAGTATTTGATTTTAGTATTAGGACGAGTGAAATGAAATCTGCACTTTGCAATTGAATATTTTTATTTTCGATTTTAAATGTGGACTCTAGGTCTCTAGGTGAATCATCGGCAGTAGCGATAAGAATATAATTATTGTCATTTAGTACATCAGAGTTGTATAATGTTATATAGATGTCTTGCGAAAGATCATTAAACTTTTATTTGCATTTTCAATCACCTCATAAGACTTTTTTTTTAAAACTATCAAATCGTACCTAATTATAAAGTTAATTTTATAATTTATAAAAATCCCAAGAGTAAGTATGGTTGTAAACAAATTATTTCGCTATGATTAGAATCTATAATATCCAACAAAAAATAACCATAAACACATAACTATAAACAATAATACTGTCTTGAATTGATTAGTACACAAACCATATAATTATATATTACACTAAATTTTGCATTTAATTTATCTAAGCAGAAATTATAAGTAGGTAAGTGTTTATTAATTTATCACATATTTTTCACATAACTATATATGCATGAACATTTTCTATAAAAAGGTTTGAGAGACTACTCAGATTTATGACATAACAGGTCAACGTTGTAGTTAATAATATAATAATGTTAAAGTAATTCTTTTTTTTTTAATTAATAAGATATGTCACGCATTATTTAAATGAATGTAGCAAGATCTATAGATAATAGTGAAAAACAATTATGAAAATGTAAGGAGAATGTTCATTATTATGTTTATATGTATAGTGTATTGAATATAAATAATCATAAAACACATCTCCAAGAAACAATTTAAATATGTAAATTTATCGAGCAAAAATGTATCAAGCTTTTTGAAATTCACCTCGAGGGTCACTTATTACATTTAAAACTATTTAAAACACCTAACCAATAGCTAATAGTATATATTTTTAAATATTTCAAAACTAATGCTAATAGGGTTCATGTTCCTAGTACCTACAGGCTATAGTGCTTTATAACGATACCTAATCAAATAATAATGAACTTTAAAAATACTAATAATAATTTTTTGAGCAACATGTTTTATCTTTATATTGAATTTAAATTATTTAATGTGATCATAGACTAAAACATTATGAACATTAATTATTATATATCATATTTATTGTATGTTTTTAAAATTAAATGATAATACAGATATGATTATAATCATTAATAGTGACTATTAACTAATGAGTAGATTTTTTGAGCACGATATGACTTGTGATCTCTGACTTAACGTTCAAACTTAACTTTACTGTCAAGAAAAATGAAATATAATTATATAACTGACTCTGAACTGCTAAATATTTTTCGTATGCTTTATAAAAACAAAAATTATATTCTTAAAAATGTGTACATATATTGTTTAAATAATTATTGTGTACTTATAAGCATTAAGCAAGCAATTCAATTTATTATAATACTAACATTTTTTCATAAAAATATTCATAATCATATTATATATAATATATATATACAGAGTGATTCGTTTAGGAACTCGCCCTCATTTTTGGTCGTAAAAATGCTAAAATTTGGATTTTTTTTTTAATTTTTAAGTTACCATAACAACTATGTTTTCCACTATTTTTTTTATAATATCCTTGGTCCTGTGGTTCATGTTCTGTGGTGAAACAAACTTTGTTTTTTCAAATGGGAATCTCATATTTTCCATACGAAATAATATTCAGTTAATTATTCTGGGATTTTTGGTGTAACGTAATCAAATTTTGGACCAGTATTTTCGGAATTATTCAAATTTAAAATTTTGTGAGAAGGTGTTAAATCAATTAGGTACTCAATGATTAGCTTTACATATTTAACATTGATAAGAAAATATTTTTTATGATTACAACTTCATAATCAATGCGCAAAGATAATTAATTATTAATAATACTTATACGGCTGCAGATAGCAGATATCTGTTGCATTAGAAATTCAAATATTCAATGTATACGTATATGTATTAATAATATTCGTATATATGTTAATTTTTATCTTCACACAATTACTAATTAGTTCTTATATTCAATTTGCAATCTGAAATTAGTAGCAAATAGCGCTGACAACTTATATTACAATGTTACGTGTTATAGGAATATTTCCGTAATACTTAATTAAAATTACTCAAAAACTGCTCGTTCGAATTTTAATTTTAATACATCAAAATTCACAGAAAAATAATCTCAATTGTAGGTATACTGCAGTGAAAAAAAGGTATTTCCATTTGAAAAACAAAAGTATGTATCACCACAGACCATACTAGGGAGGGGGTATAGAAAAAAAATTGTGGACATCAAAAAAAATTCAAATTTTAGCATTTTTACGACCAAAAATGGGGGTGAGCATCCTAAACGAATCACCCTGTATATATATATATTCATAGTCCATTCGACCATTATAGAAGAAATTTAATTTGACGTACCTACGTCGTGAATGTGATTAAAAATCGTTATTTTAGTTAAAATTAAATTTTAAAGTAATTAAAAGTGAATTGGTTTTCATCATTAAATTGTCTTTTATCACTCTTTATGTATATATTGTTGTTTGTTATTTTATTATTTTTTTAGCATTTTAGAAGTCAAACGTAATATTGTTTATAGTATTATAGACATATTATATTTATTGTTTGCCTATTTTAACCAAAAAAAAATATAATAGACACCTATGGCTATGCATCAGTCCAAGGAAAACGTTTTCGCAGTTGTCCTTAGTCACGTAATAAAAGGTGTAAGATTAATGTTATTAACATAACTATAATTATATCTTAACTTTTAAAATCGTGTCTATTTTTTTGTTTTACACTAAATCTGTTTTTATTTCTTGTGTAAATAAATAATAGTTCCTACAATAATCAAAAATCTTGGAATATAATTTATACAAAATATTTACTTATAAAATTCTATAGTCTTTCAAATATGACGATTTACAATAATTATTTTAAACCTAGACACTGTCTAGGTACCATAAAATTTGACTGAGATTATAGCGAATCAAGACCAATTCCAATCAATATATAACTATATTATACCTGACTATATTACCTAAATTATCTATTGTTACCCATACGCTATGTTCGTGGGCTATACGTTTTGGAACTAAGGTTTTTTTTTCAAATACCTATAATAATTTTTATTTTTATACACATTTATCCATATCATGCGACGAAGAAATAATTAATAATTCAGTACCCCTCGATATCTTAACCACAGTATAAATAACTGTCTAAAGTTTAGTATCCTGTAGTGATTATCGCACGTTTTAAGTGCGTTTATTCGAACCGTGACTCTAAAAATGATTGTGAATTTGTGAACGGCAATAAAATATAAGAATAAAACAAAAAATGACCTGTGTATGTTTATACGAAATGTCAGTTAAAATATGAGGTAATATTACTATTTCATAATCGCCCGATATTTTTTTTTACCTAAGTAACGTTTTATAGCTCACTGACTTATTCAGATGGTCTCGTTGATGATATTCGTATAGATTCGATTCTCGCGCACTCTCATCGTGGTCGTCGTCATTTTTGCAAGTCAAATAATACTCGAACCGCCATTCCGACGGGACAATCGTGTGTAATGATGTCAATAGCGCACACGTTCGAAAGGATTGACGTATCTAGGATTAGGTGACGTGTATTGTGTGCGTACATACAACATACATAATGTTACATATTATCATTATTACGTATTATAATGGTTGCATTACTTGGATACAAACAATTCGCAAAGCGTAGGGAAACAAGTAATATTATCATTATGCTTACTCTATGTATGCGCCGAGACGAGCGCACACCGAATACGACGAATTCAGGTTCTGGGTCGTATACTAATTTGGATCGAAAAACAAACCGTCCGGTCGTGCAAATGCCGGCGATATAAAGAACTCTTCTCGAGGTCTGCGCGCGATATACGCGTGTATCGTGATCACATTTAGACATATATAAATATAGGTATGTATGTATGTATGTATATATATATATAATATATGTGTTTGTTTTCGGGTGATTTAACACGGCACAAAATTCCATTATTTAAATTAAATGTATATGTGGAACAATTGACACGCACAAAAGCGCGTATATGCACAGTGGTGCGTGTGCGTGTGTGCGCATCTGTGTGTGTGTGTGTGTGTGTGTGTGTGTGTGTGTGTGTGTGTGTGTGTGTGTGTGTGTGTGTGTGTGTGTGTGCGTGTGTGTGTGCGTGTGTGTGTGCGTGTGTGTGTGCGTGTGTGTGTGCGTGTGTGCGTGTGTGTGTGTGTGTGTGTGTGTGTGTGTGTATGTGTGTGTGTGTATGTGCCATATGAGATATGAATTGATCTTCCACTAAATGTGTCAGTGTCATCGGTGAAAGGTAACTCGTGAGGAAGTCAGAATACGATTATACCCTGCACGCGAGCGTTTGAGTGTACGTCTGTGTGTGCCTGTGTGCTTGTATGCGTATGCATTATAATACGGTTTGCTGGGCGTTTAAGTCTGCTGTGGCCTGTGATGTACAAGTGTGTATACGCATACAAAACATCGCATCATTGCACCGTACCTCAAGTGCGCGCGAGAGCAGACTTACAATATCAACTGTTTCGAAGGTCGTAACTGCAACATCCCAATGAAACCACTGCTGCACCGACGACTGTCTAATAATAAGTCCAGTGACGTGATTTGAGGATAATGTTATAAAGGGTCGCAAAAATTACCCACGATGCAGAGACCCGTGCCTCCCTTCCGCCATCCCAACGTTGTAAAAGCAATTATTATTGTAATTAGAAAAACATACTGTACTATATTATATTTCTATATCAATGTAAAATGCAAATAAATATATATATATCTATGCATAATTTTTCGAACCTGTAGGTTAGGTTACACATAATATTATACTAGAGTATATATTATGGTATTCAAAACTACGAGTTTTAAAATAGTTTCCAAACATCACATTGCGTACTTTTATTTAAATCGTATAATCTTTTTATCCAAACTAAAAAATACACATTACACAATACACAATAGTAACTAACAGTACAATTTAAAACTCTATACATAACTGTCATGTTTCAAAAATGAAAAAAAAATAGAAATATCAAAGGTTGATAGTTAATACTTTTGCGATCCCAGCGGCCAGCATTATAATGGTTCACAATTGCAATCCCTTACAATCCTCAATAACCTCAATAGCTAATCCAAAGTTTTTGGACCATATTATATTCACAACACGCGTAAAATGTAAGTGAGCTAAGTAAGGCCAAAACCAGGGGAGGGATTTAGGGTTAAGACCCCCCTCGAGAATTTTCTGAAAATAAAATTGAATGATTTTAAATTTCTATAAATTTTAAACTTGCCCATTGTACTTATACAAGTGACATTGTGATTACAAGACACTTAGACACAAGTAAATAAAGAGGTATACTTTATTTATTGATATTGTATCTGCTAATGTTGAATATAAATCATAATCTAGATGTATTTTCATAAAACTAAATTCATAAATCGCATGTGCAACGTTAATTTTTAAAAATGAATAATTTTTCACAGTCCAATTATTATCTTGGATTTTTATTAAGTCAAAATCAAAAAAAAAAAAACCAGAAAATTGACTCCTTAGAAATTTTAAGTTTTAATAATTATAATTTTATATCATATTTTATTGAGCTTATTTACGTTTTAAAATGTTTAAGTCAAAAAATATATTTACACTTTACCCCCCAAAAATAATTTTTTTAGGCTATGGCCTTGGAACTAAGTGATTATAAGTATCAACTGAAATCGCTACCGTTTTGAATTCTTTTTTAAATCAAAAAGATTCATTTATACGTATTAATACATTAATAATGAAATATTTTGATTTACTTACCTTCTGCACTTAGCTTGTGGTGAAAGTAGAGGATTAATACTAGTAACTACATAGTACAAATTAATTTTAGTGCCTATAACTTTTGATCAATATCTTTTACTATTTATAAATTAATAAATATATTACATAATAGTTAATTAAAGTATAATATTTAGATTAAGATAACTTATGATAACTTCTAATTTAAAATTAGTATTTACATACAATAAGAATTAGTGTAGCAAATACAATTTTATTCATACAGAATCTTTTTTTTTATATTTTTTTTAATTTTTAAATGAATAATATTGAATAAACTAAAACATTATAAAACTTATATAAATCTCTTAGAGTGATATATTTAAATTTTCGAAAAACAACGTGATGTTATCGTTTTGTTGAAATATGGAACATTATATACTTTATAATGATGATAACATTGATAAGAAGATATTATTTGTAACCATCGGATAATGAACAAGTAGGATATCATGTCGTACTATTATAGTGACATTAAATCGGTGATTATTTCCACCGTTAATACATTATAATAATAATACAGATCGGTACAGTAAGGAACAAGCTTTTGATCGGCAATGTAGATACACGTGGAGAGAAAAAATTGACCTTTGCGGTACCAAATCGTGCAAAAACACCGTCTATGACATCATGCGGACGGATGAGCGAGGAAAAAAAATATAAATATGGTCTGTCATGTCGTCAAGCCACTACCATCTGTAATGAGCGTATATATTATATTCATAACATTATAAGCGAGTGATGATATTCCTGTCCTTTATTTACGTGTTTTCACCGTAAGACGTATACGGAATATACCGCAACTACAATGTTCAAACGGATATATTATTATTAAAAACGTTTAACCTTCAGACGGAAAAATATATATTCGTGTATAATTAGATATTTTTAGTTACGAATTTGTTTTCATTAGATGTGCGGTTTGCACTGCTGCGGAGTTCACGATCTCGAGGGTACACGAACAAAACGGTGATGACGGGATGTGCGGGGAGGCGGGGAAGGGAACGACCCATCCGTAATGTAATATAATTGCTATTGCCATCACAATGGTCGGTGTATGATGTATAGGTAGTGCGATTATGGTACAAATCAAATTATACTTGTGCAGGACAATTGGGTCGATTGATGTCGACTTGTGGGGTCGCTCTCGTGAGGCCCGAATGATGTTTCGCTACTGAAACCCGAAGAAAACCCCGAAGACACTTCGCCGACACACGACAATCGTGTTTCTTATAGAACAAATATTACGCCGTTTACGTAAGATATTGTCAATATCAAAAAATTTTACGTAACAATATCATCTCATTATACTCATTATACTATTATCTATACTACCTACAATTATGAACCTAAAGTCCTAAATCCAAACTTATTGTCTAACTATTACCCTACACAAATATCTTAAATTGTACCAATGGAGGAGAAGGGGGTTATGAACTAGTTCAAATTTATAATTTTTACAACTTTTTAAACTTATAAGCTAAAGCGTTGATTCATTTTGTTCTAATCCCGTTGAATAAAAACGTTTCACGTTCAATCACGTATACTCGTATGAAGTAAAAGATTAAAGAAATAATTAATTCGTTTATACGTTACTTTATTACTATAATGTCAGTATCCTTATTATGATAGTTTACAATAGATCTATAATACTATATAAAAATGGTTAGTTATAATTTATAATTTATAACTTATAAGTTATAACTATATGTTATAAAATAATTAAAATCAGAGGGTGTCATTTTTTTTTTTCATCAAGATGCTAGTTAAAAACAGTATTTCAACTTTAGTAACTCTTAAAGTCACCTACCATATTTTATGAACGTTTTTAAGCGATAACTAGAAAATTTATTCTTGATTAAAATAATCATTTCATACTACTCTTATTTTTATTAGTTATTACTTATTACAATAAAACTATGAAAATTCAAAAATTTTAATAATGATTTAACAATGAAAGTTAACAATATGATTTATATCATTAAAAACAATCTATATTTATATATATATATATATATTAATAATTTAACTTATATGATGTGTTAAGTTTTTGTACAACAACTATAAGTTGCTATAAGTAACTATTAGAGTAAGAAGATTTCATACTACCTACTTATTTATTTAAAAGTGATATGAATCAAAACTCCAAAGACTATAGGATATAAGATAATATATTATTATAATGTTATTTGCCTATGTTCTAATTCTGCATTAGAGCATTACACACGATATATTTTAAAATTAAAACACTCGTATTCGAGTAGAATCCCAAACGATGAGTGCCGTGATTTATCATTAGCCATTGCCTTCAGATTAATAATTATACAACATTATTTTATGCTTTGGTGGCCATTAGATAAGGTGAGTGGCATACCTATATACTAATCATATGCAGTGTACATGTGGCCTAAGACTTATTAGACTGTGCTCCAACTAACGTGCGAACAATTTTGTACTTGATTTTGATTTTGTTCGATAGATAAATTATAATATTGTATTTATCGTATATTATAATTAATAAAAAGATCTATAACATCTAAAATTTGCATAATACTTCACGACTTATTATTAAATATATATTATTGTTTTGAATTCAATGATTAATGATTATACAATTTAAAATAAAATAAACTATATTATTTATGCAGTCTCGTTTTGATTTCAGATCTCTTGATAGGATACATTTAATTTTAACATTTATTGATATCGAAAGATACTTTTAAACAAATAACATTATCGAAATAATAGTCCATCTTTCTCTTCTCCTAACCATTTCACTGGATTAATAACATACAAGGCCGTCATGATGATCTATTTGTATTTTACTAGCACACGAATTTAAATTGCATGATCAGTAAAATGTATAATATAGTTGAAGAAATCTGTGTTGGTTTTGTTATCGTACCCGGCCAATTCTGAAATCACCAATCCGTCCAAAAATCATATATCCTACAAAGTTAATGAATATTTATTTTATCAACATTTTTTTTTAAAAAAAAAAAAAGAGATTCATTTTTGAAACAATCAAATTTTATTTTATTTGTATTTTTTGTTTATATTGTGAAACACAATGATTCATCGCATAATTCTTCATTGTTCTAAATATTGAAGAGCAAAAATGAGTTGCGCTTCAAGGGATAGGGCAATACAGTTGATTGCATTGACGTAATACTAGTAAAATAATCGAACAAATTTAAGTTTTGAATGTAGTGTGTTAATCTCATTATTATGTAACGGTTTATACGCATCGAGCGAGTCATAGTGCATTTATTGTCGGTTACGTAGCAATCACATACACATTTTTGCGTTATATTTTTTATAAAAAAAAAATAAGAAAAACAATTAACGTGTTTTCATTATTATTTCATTGAATAATACATTAACTTCATAAATAACATGGCATGACAAAATTGTACAGACATACAGTATAACAATGAAAATTATGTATTTTCATACGTGCCTGATATTTTAACAATATTATATATTTATGTATTATTAATTTAGCTACAACCACAACATTAATTTATTTTACCCTTTACGTTGTATTATTATTGCTGTGCGCATCTATGATAGGTACTATTTTGGAACCATGGCGCTGGTAACAAACGTGATGGAAATTCCTTGAAGTATTATTATTTAATTATATAGATTCATCCTTAAGGACGTTCTAAAAAGAGCTATTCTTGAATTTTCAAATCAAAAATAATTTACGATAAACTAAAATACAAGGCTATATGATCACGTGGATTTTCTCACGATCAGAGTACGGTAACCTTTTGTAGATCGAGCATAAAATTGATATAGATAAATATTATTTTCAAGTAAATGTGGAATATCGTAAATTCAGACATAATCTATACCTATATTATAATAATGCTGAGCACATATAATATATATATATATAATACATTACGTCAAAAAGAAATCATGTGATAATGTTTGTATTCGGTTTCCTTTAGTATACCATGAAAAGTGTATTAAATTAATCGTTTTTATCATAGATTTACAAATTTCAAGTGTAATAAAATTCATCATCATTGATAAAAAGACCTTATAATTCACATGGTGTTCTTTTTATCGTGAATTAAGCTAAATCTTTAGAATGATTTGAGTAGTTTGTGTATTATCCTCACAGGGAAATTATACAACGTAATTAAGGTACTAATTTATAGTTCATATTCCAAACTTTTAATTTTTAAATTATAAACAATAGTCTTAATTTTATATCAATATAAAGATTATTTTACTGACAATTCAGATGACTATTTAAAAGTGTGAACATGAGTGGAAGATACCATATGATATATAATTCACAATGTTATATTACTCGTATTTTATCAGGTATGGCACTATGGCCTGGTTCACATTAAAATAATTACCATATATTGTTTATCGGATGACATTTTAGTATTTTACGTTCGGGTGCTCAACTCCTAGTCTTTTCTAAAAATAGTAAAAACTTTATTATAATATAACCGTAATTAGGTAATACTATATTATTGTCCTTGCTACCTCTGTACAAAATAGATCTACTCAACATGCAAAAACTGGTCAATTTCATATTTCAGAGTTAAAAGTGTATTTTTTTATTATATTACTCTAAGCGACCATAAACCAAAAATAAATTCAGGCATGTAATAGAATATTATAAAAAGCCTTGACTTACGTAAGATTAAAAATAAATTTCACAATACAATATTAGAACATGTGAACGCAATATTTTTCTCATACATATTAAACCATAAAAACAAAGTTCCATACTATACTTGAAATTAAAAACTATAAGTAACTTTAGATTTTAAATGAATCGAAGAATTATAATTGATTTCACAATATTCAACTTTCTGATAAAATAATATGAATGTCTTCATTCAAAAATAAAAATTAGTACCATTTGATCAATGATCAATAGAAATCGAAAACTGAAGATATTACTAACAGCCTTCAGGTGAACCGTTGGAAGTATCAAAAGAGTTTTTAAGAAAAATTGCAGAAATCAACAAGGAATAATGCGGTACTCAATGTATTTTTTTAGAAAAATCTGAGATTCAATTACATCTCAGTAGTGCATTTAAGATCCATTCATGACGATATTTTCTAGATTCTAAAATTTCAACAGTAATAATAATGTACCAAGAGTATGAATTAAAGTCTTAAGCTAATTTGAACAGTTTATTTTATATCATATAATAAAAAGTAGAAAAATATACAGACAGGCATGAGCATTGTCATATACTTAATACCACGAACTACTTTCTTCTATCTATACTAGTCACTAGATACTTGTATATCAATGATACGTATCTTAGATTATTAATTGTAAATCGTATGCAAAGTAAACGGTAATTAGTAGTATCTGGATACGTTTTTTGTCGTCGGCACATAATCTTGTATCTTTTTACCCGAATTATATAATAAAGAACTATATACACCTACGGATAAGGTCACAAGATGGTCGTTTATCGTTCAATTCGATGCGCAGCACCTAACTACTTATACATTTGAATTAAATTTCAATAATGTTTTTAAAAAAAAAATATGGCATTCATCGCGTTTAAAACTTAATATTATGGCTTCATCCAAGCTAAGTGCTACTACTGAGTGGCTCCTTACTCACGTAACCCCTACTGTTTTGTTACTCCATTCTCACATATACTTATTATGCTAATTGTATAGATTGTATATTTCTTGTAATAATAAAAAAAAATAAAAAATAAATACTATGAGTATAACAATATATAGTATAACATAATATAATATTGGTTAGGATATCGAAATGACGGCAGCATCATCATTACGCGTGATACGACCGAATCTTTCATCTTTACCGGGAGTACCTATCGCAATAACACGTATTTACATCGGCTGTACACGTCAATATGTACACATATTGAGCGTGTAATAATATAATGACGTAGTCTAGGTACTCGTCGAAACTCGTGAAACACTGGGAACGCCACTCAACGCGTCTCAAAACAATGTATCGCGAGCGCGCGCGATGTACTACCCACTATACACACGGAGATCCGGTGGGTCGAGGAGTTTCTCCGATCGATATCCAGACGAGCCACGGTCGAAGTCTGCACGGTCGTCGTCGATCGCCATTGCGCCTACACAGATATATTATAATATTATATGCATATATATATATAATAAGCAACAGTACGACGCGTGCGTACTTTGCACTACTTTACATATTATATACTTGACCAGAACAAAAGCCGCTACCGCCGCCAAGACCTAGTTGCAGCACGGCCGTGCTTTGTACCTATGTACATCGTTTTTTTTATTTATTTTTTTTTTGACTTGTTGTAATTATAATATTATATGTACACGTACATGATAAAGTTATAATAATATCGTACTATACGGGTGTACAATGTATCGGTCGATCGGCCGACGAGTGCTCGCGGCCGAAGATCTTCGATATAATACTATTATTACAGTATGTTACGTATATAAATCGATATAAATCGTCTACGATGGCCGCACGTGAATACTGTTTCGTCATCGTCAGCCGCGCGGCACTGATCCAGTCGCGTGTGAAACGCACGAAAAGTCTGTAAACGAATATTGGGTTTTTCGGAAGACGGTCCACATGCGTACTATATTATATTATAGACTCCACGTCCAGGGTTGTTGCCTTGTCGGGTGTTACGCGAAACGCTTTGAATAACGCACGTTTTACACGCGTACGTATAAATATATAACGTTTTTTTATATTACGAATTTTTGACAGTAACAACAACAGTGTAACGATTTCAAAATGAAAACGTATAACTTTTTTCCACACATATTGCAATAATTATCTCGTGTTGCACTGGTGCACTGTAAGCAGTTTAATAATGATTAGCATTTCACTACCCAAGTGCATTAAAAGTGATATACGTAGTATTCATCTTAACAACTCTTTTATAGTAATACAATTTACAATTCAGCTACTGCTACACCGAGTGACGATTAAGAAGTTATTAATATTCATTTCAATACGATATTTTAAACAAAAAACAGATTATCAAAATGTTTATTGAAATTATATGCATTTTAGGTTTCCAAAAATAATGTTATTATGTTTATAAGCTTAATACGCTTAGAGTACTTTATACCATCCCTGTTGTATACGTCCGTCCATTAGTTGGTTAGTTCTATTATAGTATACATATTGATTGATGGTACAAAGGTATTAGATTATATTCATACTGTAGGGTCTGTATAGCTATATATCATATATATATATTATTAAAAATATCAAAATACGAGTATCTAATAGTTAAATACTTAAATATGGATTCATATGCACTGATTTTGAAATAATACTCAAATTATTTAAATTATTTACGTAGGGATGATATTCTTTCAAATTATTTGTTACAATACGAATAAAATATAAATAGTTTTTAATAATAAATATTTTTACTATGTACCATTCAATTTTTTCAAAGTATTTTTCTTTGTTTTTGAAAAACCAGAGGGTGCAAGTGCAACGCTCACAGCGATTTCGTCACTAGGTACTATAATAGCCAATATTAAAAATAAAATATATTATTTACATTTAAGATATTTATAAATTAATTTTGATTTTTACCAATGATCATCTCTTATCCAAGTTACCAATTTATTTTTAAATTTTGTATGGTATTATAGTTTATTGCTTAAAATATGTTTAGAAACCGGGAATTTGGTACGCTCGCAGAACGTTTGGCTCCCTTAACTTCTTAGTTCTTATCCAGTACAACGAAAAGACGATTTTTACGGGAAAATTCGAACACCGAATGGCTGAAATATAAAACAGTCTTGAGCATCCACATTTTATGTTCTCCGGGCAAAACGAAAATAACGCAACAATCCTGGATCCTCGGTATTAGTTGCGCTGACTGCAGTACAGCGGTGCTTTTGAAGTCGCGGGGGAAAACTAACACGCGATATTCTAAAAATACGAATAGTGTGTGTGATGAACGTTCGAAACGCATACACGCATCATATAAGCATACATAATATAGTACATGACGCACTATGTACATGAAATACGCACATAATATACAACATAATAATAATGATGATAATCCCATTACAAAACGTCTCGGACCTTCACCTAGATATAATAGACGTACAATATGTGTAGGAATATATGTATATTTGTATTTTTATAATAATATAAAACGACGTCTTCATCAGTTCATTATATATTATAATGTATCGCCGGGCACACATAATATTATGCCTACAACATTTTATTTTATTACTATTATAGGTACTGTAGGTACGAGATGCATATGTCCATGTGTTTAGCTTTTTATCACATATCGCGCGTTTTAAGAAAAAAGAGTGCCCTTGTGTAATGTTATAACATTAAATAATATCATAGTGATGATGTGTGACACGACGGCGATGATGCAGTGACGACGTGTACAATATAATGTTATTATAATATATAATAAAATATTACATAAATTTACGCGACGAGGTGCGCACGGACCGCAACGCGCATTTAATGACCGTCTGTAAATCGTGATGACACCGATTTTTTCCGTTTTTTTTTTTTTTTGTGTTTGGTTTCTTTTTTTCATTTCTTTTCCCTCATATTTATAATCATTTTTATAATTGTCAACGTAGCTACGTACGATATCTATACTGACGAACTTTCGTACAAATTGCTTCGTCTCCATATACACTCGTTGCCACATTGTCGCACCCTTTCGAATAAAATCATGCGTCGCGATGTGTTTCTCTCTGTCACTATGAGAATAACCATTGCTGTGGTGATGGTGACCATTTTTACTCGGGCAGGAAATGACAATCTAAACGCAAGAACGTTGAATTTGTAGTTCACTAATAATATTTACATTTAACAATTAACTTTACACATCCATACATATATGATACATACATACAACACCGGTATATATAGTAGGTAATATAATTTAACTACTTAATCAAATTGAAGATTTGACTTTTTAAAGTCTAACTTGTTGAGCCCAAAATATTTCAAGTTCAACCGAGGTCTGAACCTTCGGGAATAATTTTTCTACTCTACAAAATGATTCAATATTCTACATCATCCTATGAGATTACTTAATACTCATTTAGAGTTTGTTATCAAATAACAAACGTTAGCAAAAGAGTTATTTTAAAATATATTTGATCCATGCACATTAGTGGACCAAAGTATTTTTTCGACATGTTCTATTTTTTGTAGTGTTACAATTCCACCTCATAAGTTATACTATTGTAGATTATAGAATATCGTTAGATAATGTTTTAAAATAATTCAGTGGTGCCTGAAGTAAAACAATGATATTCATAATACAAAGACGAAAACAACAGCAATAATAATAATAATATTAACTCATTTTATTTCACTATAACAGTATCATTAGATTGCATTAGAACACATTATTTGCAAAGGAAAAACACAATTGAAAAATTAATTTTCTATGTCCATGCTGTGAATTTAAATTAAAATATTATTATTAATGTACATTATATATTATTATAATAGATACAGAACGATTTTTTTCCATTTCCATTTGCACTTTCATTAAGTATACGATATAATATAATGAACACATCATCATATTCATAACAGGTCAATGCCTACAAAAGTAACTAATATACTCAACTTAAATAAAATCTCGACTTGTTTTCAAACATAATAGGTTCCTATTAACTATTTATACATTTCGAACTCCAAGCTGGGTGAAAGAACCTTCATTCGTTTTATAATAAATATCATTGTATTTATTCCGTCGGTAAATGGCAAATGCATTTCGGATTAGAGAGTTCTAAATATATCCTATTTAAATTTGTCAATTCGGGATGACAAGCGCGATACTTATGAGAAAAGGTTTTCCTTAAATGAAGTTTAAATTTTATCAGTTAACTTTACCAGTCATAAAGTTACTATAACAGAGGACTGTAAGAGAAGTTTCTTTAACTTGTTTAGTGTTAAAATATTTTTTTTAATTTCTTATTAATACACTTAAAGACATTGATTATAAATATAAATGTTAAAGATTATCATTAATTTTTATTTATATGTATGTAGTACATTAGATCTTAAGATATAATCCAACAATCACGTGATAAACCATTGTAAACACAGGTAATTGATAAGCAGTTTTTATTGGACACATCATGATGTAGGTACCAGTTTAACACAATAATGCGCTATTTCACGGATAATAAAAAAATGTATTGTGTATTTGTGTACAATTTACTATGTACATGGTTACCTACACAGTTATACTAACTTATATAATAACTCGACTACCTTTCTCCGACATGAATTATTGTTAATTGTTATCCTATTTTATGAGTTAATTGTTTAATATTTTATTTTATTCCTGACAATCAAAACATGTTTATACGATTAATGTAATAATAAGTAGGGAAGTAGGAATAGTGTATCTATCGTGACCAATGAGTTATAACAAGTGGATTGTTTCGTTACCTTCTATATTGATGCTGATGTTTAAACGAATTATGTAGGTAGACGTTCTAATTGAAAACATGTATCTGATTGTGAAAAAGTATTTTTTTAAATGAATATTTGACATATGGCTTCCTTATTACAACACCATTACAATTACAAATAGACGCCATAAACATATGCAGAATTAACTAACAATTCTTGGTTAAAGATACTATGTACTTATTAATAATTATATCCGATTGTGTATATAATGTAATCATTTGACGGATACGATGTGCAGTTAAACAATTTCTCCCACTCACAATATAATTTGTATTCGCCTAACATATATATATATATATACCTATACGGCTATACACGTCGTAATAAACAAGACGTGTTTTAATATGTTGAGACATTTTGTTCCAACCAAATGAGGTCGATCGACAGCTTTGTAAACACGATAGATATCTTATAAAATCGGTGAAACCAAAACGGATAGTAAATTATAAGACAAATATCGTTGAAACCATATAATTATAATTTATAAGCAACTCTAAATTTAATTTAATATGCATGCACCAAGCACGAAAAATATATATGTTCATCTAATGCTTAATAACGTAGGAAATAATCGTAAATATAAGAACCCTGTGTATCGTGCGTTATTGAAATGTATGTGTTGATTATTAAACTCGAAATACACGTACCACAACAGAGGTTACAAATGATGATGATGATGATTATGTAATTATACCCGGGAAGTGCGGTTTGAGGCTTTGAGCACGTACACGTACGATCGGGAATTTATCGGCGATAATTCCACGGATACCTACGTCCAGAAATTCCGAAATGTGCCCGGCAAGAGTTTACAGCAAAATCAAGACGTGTGCAAATATAAGATGAATTAGAAGACCCGTGTATACCGAATTAATATATAGGTAACGAGTATGTGAATCTTTAAGTTTTTGAATAAATATTTTTTCTATTTAATTAGTAATATACCTAGGTTATTCGTTACTACACAACGTTATTGCGAAATAAAGGTTTACTAAAAAGTAAAAATGCATCATAAATAAGTTAGCAATGTAATTTCGAACCGGTTAAGTAAAAGTTGACAAAAATTACATTTTTCAAACTCATATAAATCCACGACAAAAGTGTTAATCATTAAAAAAAAATCGTCCATGTATAAAGCGTATTGCTGCAAAACCGTTTTCGTGTGTTTCCTTCAGTATTTGGCCACGCTAAGATGACTAAAATTAGTTGTGTCCAACGCTTGCCGTAGTATTATTATATGTATTATGATTTCGATGGTGACCCTTGAGTAATATTATAAAATGAAAGAAAAAAAAATCGAACTATCCTCGGCCTCTCCTCATGCATGGTTCTGGAGCGACGATCTAGGTTGGATTATAATAATAAAAAATTAGAAATGAATATAATGGATAGTGAAAAAATTATAATACATATATATATATAGAAAGAGAGAGAGAGACACTAAACTAAAATAATCGACTACGGTAACCCACAATCATCCAATCGTCGGATAATTTAACACTTGTATATTGCAATATGCAAACTGCATAACGAAGGAAAAAAAATTAAAATCAAATGAAAAAGAAGAAACAGCTAGTATACAGCTCCGGTGATTGCGATAACATGGCTTTTTATATTAATATATGCACGCGTTATGCTGGATTAATAACACGACATAAATATACCACTCCAAGATATTACGTTATAGGAAAAACTGGAAGAATAAAGCCGGATATCTACACCTTTTTTTTACACCCGTTTTTATTATGAGGATTTTAAACTAAGTAACCAGAAACCCGTGTAAAAAAAGAATTTCTCCGAAAATATATCCTGATACATGAAAAATACATTTTAACGACACGTTTATTAGTCATTATTATATGTATAATAGTTATACCATTGATTATAAATACTATAATAATTATAATATATATAATCAATTGTTATACTTATTATAAAATGTTTGAATCAAAATTCAAAATACAGTATAGGCAATATCAGAGTTGGGCGTTATTCGAATGAAATTTTATCTAGATGATTATTTAGATAAAATTTTATTCGAATAAATATTTAGTCGAATGGTTTTTTTTAAATTATTCGAATAAAAATTTAGTCGAATGATTTTCAAACACAATTATTCGAATAAAAATGTATTCGACTAATAATTTTCAAACACAATTATCATTGGTAATTTAAAATAGGCGCATATTATAAACAATAGTGGCATTGTATTTTAAGTTACATAATCATACATTTTATTTTATTTGGAAAAATTTAAAAATATTGTATAATATAAAACAAATATAGATTTATAAAAGAAAGTAAAGAATTATATATATTTTGAATAATATTTGAATATGAATAATATTTTATAATAATATTTCGTAAAAATATTACAACAATAAATAATAATAACAAAAATGTAAATAAATAAATTTAGCAAAAATGAAAATAAATAAATATAAAAAAATGTTTAATTTCAATAAATAGGTAAGTCTAACAATACTAAATAACTAATTATAATTATAATTCAAATATTATTAAATAATCATTGAAGTTTACATAGTAAAAACTACAACGTACATTTGATAAAACCACGTCTTCGATGTTTAGATATCATAAATTCAAACAGTTAATTTTTATAGCTATATGCCCAAATCTATCTATAGTACCTATCTTTATATTTTTATGTAGAGCTTTATATATTTGAAATAACAAATATGAGAGTTACAACATTGAACATACGTAGCCTATAAAGTCCATATCTGAGACTATATAATATACTATATTGTACTGAAACTGGACTAAACTAGATACAATTATAACATCTTCAATATTGATAGTTAATTACTGTTAAGGTACATACTAAATACATGTAGACATACTAGAAGAATTATAATCATTATTTTATAATACATATTTAGTAATAAGTACTAACTACTAACTATAGGTATATACTAGGATAGGATAACTATGTTTGAAAATTATTCAAATAATATTATTATCATAAATTATTCGACTAATTTAAAAAAAAAATCAAATATTTTTTTATTCCAATAATAATATCTTCAAATGATTCGAATGATTTTTTATTCGAATAATTGTGTTTGAAAATTAGTCGAATAATTTTTTATTCGATTAATTGTGTTTGAAAATTAGTCGAATAATTTTTTATTCGAATGAAAATGTTTTTAAATCATTCGACTAAATTTTTAATCGAATAATTTTAAAAAAATCATTTGAATAATTATCTAGATGAAATTTTGCCCAACTCTGGGCAATATTATACTCTGTAATGTTTTTAAACGTTATCAATGTTATCATTATAATATTATTATTATTATCTTGATATTCTGAAATATATATTTTGTAACCCGCAACATGTCGGACACCTAATTTGGACACATGACCGATTTTATTCCGAAGTTGGTGTCTTATTTATCAGAATTTATTGTGACCTTTAAAAATTTCATATTTCAAAATAGAATTATTAAATTATAAAACTATTAATATGTAATTGATTGTTAATTCGTAAGATAAAAAAAAATATATAGCTATTAATTATGAAATTTTAATTTAATTTTTAAATAATCATAGTCGTGTTTAAGTGAAATTGTAATAATAATAATTTTTGTTATAAGTAATTTAAATTTCAAGCTGTGTGAGAGAACGTTTTTCCTGTTAATTGAGTCTATCTCAACACCTATCAATAGAATAAGGCTTAAATACATCGCTTATTCTTGTATATAGTCCTGACCCGAAAAAAGTTTCGCCACCCTTAACCTACAATCATCATTCGTCACCACCGAATTGTCTGTAAACCCCGAAGTCGGGGGGCGTTACTCACCTTTGCGTGTACTTATATTATTACGAACGCAGCTATCCCGATACGGCAGATCATGTAATTATAAACAATGATTTTGGTATCGTATTATTATCCCCGGAGGCCCGGACCTCGAGTTGGCGATATTATCCATCGAGATAGCTGGGCCGACCGTGGATCGTCCGCGCGAACATGTCATGTATCATATATACAAAGTGGTTTCTTTTAAACTGCAATACACAATTTTCCGCGGTGACTTGATGCGTGTTTATCTAAAAAATTATCCTTCGATTGAAGAACAAACCTGAATAGTATATATATATAATATATAATATACTACAATGAATAATATTAATATGCAGAAAGACCAACTGTGGTGTAGGTGTATCCATATTATATGATGTATAATACATCAATCCCCGATTACTATAAAGTATATTATAAAACATACAACTGTACTCAGCTAAACTTTAAATACTTACCATATCAATTTTTCATAAATGGTTAATTGAATCGAAATCCAATTTCCAAACATCAGTATTTTATATGAAAATCTTAAAATATTATTATCTAATTAAAAATAAATGATCAACAAGACGAGTAAGGTATAAATTTAAAAAAATTTTTTTTTGCAAAAGTGTTCGATGGTTTGCATCATAACATTAAACTCGCATACAAAACGAAATCAAACCCAATAAATAACCGTATTTGTACACAACATTCGAGTTACATCATTCGTTTCGATATTACGAGTATAAACAGCAGTTTTGTTTACACGCGCGTTGTAATACGCATTACTTATAATTCGCTATTCGTGTATACTTGTATACCGGTGTTTACGTTATTATTATTATTACGAGTAAGATCTAATGAAATTGCGTCACCTCACGTGAACCAATACCCTCCAGTATATATAGCAGTATGCGAATTAGAGGATCCATCATCCATACGAATTCTACGACCTGCGGGGCTGCGATACGTCCGAGACGTAGTAATTCAAACACGAACCTTTGACGAACGAGCTTTGACCAACGTATACGACCGAAAATCGTTCAGTTTTCAAAGACTATTTACAATTAACCATATAATATCATGCTGTATTCATCATACTATATATGTGTATATATATATACATATATATATGTCGATTTCATGTTCCTCTACTTTATGTAAATTACTGTGAACCAAAAATCTGTAGTACATACTATATATTCGATGCATGAAATGTATTTAAGTCATTATTGATACTACAATTTAAAGATGAACATTTTTTCGTATTTCACAGGACATTACTTATCACAATAGGTACCTATGACCCAAAATAAATGATTTAATATTAATTGTATGTCTGTTATTTACCTACTGTTTTCTGGTAGCTCCAATTATAGTAACGCCGAACCGTGACCCATGTTGAGGCTTTTTTGTAATTCCCTACATTATATTAATGCATATTTCAATATGCGAACTATCAATGCGTATTTCGTTGATTTTTTCCGGTAAGTGATTATAGTATATTATACTACATGGCACGGTTCTTTAGCGTATTAAATTGATAGTTTCGATTATTCGCATTGCAGTCTATAAATACAGTATATATAATATAATGTTTATATTTTATTGTATAATTATAAGTAACTACTAATATCAATTTATTATGAATTAAGTAATCGCAACATATGCATTATAATATGACACTACAAATTAAAAGTTATTTTCCATTTTTCGATTGTTCATCACCTCATAAGTAAAAATACTTATTACAATATTCAAATAATTTTTCAAACCTCAACTGCTATTCAAAAATAAAATAAAAACCTTTCACTCACTGCAAAATCAAGACGACGACGACGTCAGAATGACTGCATCCACACAGTCGTTTAATTGCAGGGAAACGAATAGATAATTAAAAATCAAATGACATTTAAGATAATATGATAATCTTGGCAAGGACATTCGACCCGCATGACACTTTCGAAATTATCGCATACATGCATAAACCATCAGATAATTATTTAACGAAAAGATAGCCGTAATACACTAACCGTTGGGTGTACCCGAAAATAAAAGCATTTTTTCAAAGAATGCAACATGACCTCGCGTTTTTCGCCCGAGGGGAATCTCGTAGATCACGTAATTTGAGCGACTGATTCTTCCAAAATACCTATTGTTTTTTAGGTCAATACCGTCAATAAATAAATCAAATAAAACCGAAATACATGATCAATTATATTTGGTGCGCATCAAAACGATTTCAACAATAGCGAATTTATGTACATTATAATATCACAGCGCTCTCGGAAGATTCGCTGTTTTTGAACTGCACACAGTTCTGTACACCGTATACGAGTATAATAATATAATAATTGGATTATGAAATTGAAATATAAAACCAGGCGGAATTCATTTCCACAATTAAATCGGTTAGTAGATGGACTGTAATGTAGAAATGTTGTGTTACTCTACAACAAAGGAATCTTCTTAAAAATAGGTACTCGGTTTTTTTTCCTTGGCGCGTGAGAAATTATTTTGCTCCATTCTGTACACAAATATATGAAGATTGAGGGGAATGAGGGAAACAAATAAGACGTACCTATATAGTCAAATAAATAGTATTTAATTCAATTATATTTTAAAAGGTATATTATGATATTTTAAGATTTCAACATTTCCAGAAAATAGCTGTAATTAACTATTATACACATCACAATAATAAAATTAGTAAAATATAAAATAATGATTTGTTTTAAAACTAATAACATTTAACAGTACAAGCTCTATTATTTAAATAATATTATTAGTCATATAAATAATAAATAACAAATATAAACAATAGTATTAGGTATTTAAATTTATGGTTGACAAGCTTTTAAAAAAAAAAAGGAGTTGTTAAACTCTGTAGTATTATTCTGTAGTGTTCTATATTATTTTGATTCCAACTTTCACTATATTATACAGATTAGCATACATTTGAACATGCTATGAATACTTATATTTATACATTTACACAAAGAGCATAAGCATACTATAAATGCATACTCTTTGACTTTTTTACTCCCGAATCTCTAATCGAATATTTTAACATTTTCCTGACACATGGTACATGGATAGTGTAGACAAAACCATTTGTATATATTATATTTAACACTGTGAATCAATACAAATTGATTCAAAATAGCAATCTATTAACTATACATTTTATGTATGTGATATACTCGTATATATATGATAAAAATAACATCCGAAAAAATATATTTCGACATTCTTCCACTTTAAAATGTATATTATGTACGCATGCATAGACTGCACCATGCAATGCATCTAAATGTGTTATATACGGACGCCTTCCTTACAGAACCATAGATACACAACTGCAGCATATCGTCGAATAAAACCACATGAAAAACAATTCCATGCACTCTTCCATCAATACTCAATCCCCCTTATTTTCAGAACTATATCCTCAAACTTATTACCTGGTAACCTACAATCTCAAACGCATGTGGCCCAGATACTTTTTAGTTGACGATTAAACCAGTTAGCATATTATATAGTATACAAATTACAAATACATAATTGAGTAAAATTAAAATATTATATAGTCTATTAGTCTATACTTATATAGTACATGGGAATCGCTCCACCAAAGTGATGTCGCTACCGGATGACTTCTTCTTTCAAGTATTTACGAACATTTTTAGCATTATTAATTTAAATACTGTTATGCAAATATCTATATCAATGTTATTATTGTTGTACTTTTCACTCTCTTCATCCTTCTTACCCATCGTACTACATATAATATTGTTCAGATTGTATAATTTCTCTCTCTTTTTCACTCAAAAAAAAAAAAAGTTTTACGGACTTATGTACAATAAATGTTAAAGAAAGACGGTCAAGACGTAGGCTGATAGAACCTTAGCAACAAGTATTTTATATTATATTGCATGGCAGGACAGCCGCAACAAGGCAGACACCAGTAATAATATGCACAGCGGTTTCAATTAAGACGTCCGGTCGGACTTTTGACGTGACGCAATTTATACCGCTTGTGCGTGAGCGTTGTAAACATAATATTTAAAAGCTGCTACTAATAATATGTATATTATGATACGATGAACCCGCAACCGCAAACCACTATTCTACTGCGATATAAGAATAATACAATATACCACCTATCGGGTAATCCTGCAGACACAAACCGCACGACTCAAAGACCACCAAACGGTTTTTTTCCTCTCTACTATATATAAAACTCTGGACAATTGCGTTTAGACATGCGTTTGAGCCTATGACACTATAGATTTTTGGAAGACATCTATGCACTCATATTTTTATTTCCGCTGGAATTTACTCGGATTTATTTTTTTATAAATGGTCTAATGTTAAATCGTAACTGTACATCAATGTTTAATCGTATCCAAACGATTGAAATAGTTAAACTTTTAACATTTATAATATATGGTTTTATATATTTATGTTATTTGGTGACATAATATCAGGCAGAGTTGGACGTTATTAGAATGAAATTTTATCTAGATGATTATTTAGATAACATATTATTCGAATAAAAATTTAGTCGAATGATTTGAAATCATTTTCATTCGAATAAAAATTTAGTCGAATGATTTGAAAACATTTTCATTCGAATAAAAATTTAGTCGAATAATTTTATTGTATATTTATTCGAATAAATTTTTAATCGACTAATTTTAAATTATGATTAATCGAATAAAAAATTATTCGACTAAATTTCAAACATAGATTTTCAAATAATTTTTGTTTATTTTATTTTGGTAAACATATGTTTGAAAATTAAAAACAGACACATATAAACAATAGTTGGCATTGTATTTTAAGTTACACGATTGTGAATCTTATTTTATTCAGAAAAATGTTAAAATATTTTAAATAAAACAAATCTTTATCAATAAAAGAAATTTAAAAAATGAATATGTATTTTTTTAAATTATATTTTAATAATAATTTAATAATATTATAATATGAATAATATTTAATTATAATATTTCGTAACAATTACAATAAGCATGAATAGTAGTAAATAATAATAACACAAATTTAAATAAATAATTATAGCAAAAATAAAAATAAATAATTATAACAAATTTTGCATTTCAAAATAAGTTATTCTACAAGTACCTATAACACTTCAAAAACTGAGTTGAAACTATAGTACAGTGACTGGGCTATTATTACTTACTACTATTACCTAAGTAGTAAATACAATAATAATGTCTTCAATATTGATACATAGTTACTACTAAGGTACATGTACATATTACATATATGTACACTTACAAGATGAATTATATAGTATACTATATAGTACATATTTTGTATTAGTTTTGTTTTGAAATTATTTGAATAATTATAAAAAAAAATTATTTGATTATCAGTTTATGTTTAATAAAATAAAATAACCAATAATTATTCGTAAACCTATGTTTGAAATTTAGTCCAATAATTTTTTATTCGATTAATCATAATTTAAAATTAGTCAAATAAAAATTTATTCGAATAATTATAAAAAAAAATCATTCAACTAAATTTTTATTCGAATGAAAATGTTTTTAAATCATTCGACTAAATTGTTATTCGAATAATTATCTAGATAAAATTTTGCCCAACTCTGATATCAGATATTATTTTAATCCTACAATATTGTATTGATGTTGGTTGGTAAAAAATGTTATCAAGCTCGAATCCAATATATACGTTTATTAGATATTACCAATATTTGTAACATAGTTTGCACTTTGCACAATAGGCTCATAATTTATCTTATGGGATTTATGATGTAATGAAATGTATAAATGTTTTCGAAATCAGTATCTTATAAAAAAGATCGTGTTATCATAAAAAAAGATATTACATTTTCTAAAACGACACAAGTGTTAACTAGTAACTACCGAAAAATTAATATAAAATATTACGACACCAATAATTTCATGTACCTATATAGTATATACATAAAAATATTCTATTTTATTTCCATCCTTAGATTGACGAAAAACACAATTAATAAATAAAATTAATTTATTTTATAGGAAAACAATTTTATTATATCATTATTTTATTTTTTGGATTTGGATTTTTCAACGGAAAAGTTATCTCTTTTTTATAGGTACGTTTGTCTTATAGTTATAGTTGTCTATTCAATAAAATCATACAATAATCATAATTCATAACAATAACAACATCTTAGTAACGCTATTATATCATAAACCTACCTAATTTATAATCTCGACTAAAACAATGAAAAACATTGGTCTTACACTTTTACTACGGGAGTTTTTTTTTATATAGATATCTAATTGCTCAGAAACTACTTTGTACTCAATATTCCGATATCGGTGCACGAAAATTTAAAATCAGGATACACCATCGGCACTTTGGTCATACAAGTATTAGTGGTAAATTAAGAAAATTATATACAGTGTTACACATTTATCGTAAAAAAAGGACAACTTTTCAGCTTAGAAAAATGTCTTTATTATTATGATTTATGCTGCATGTGACAATAGAAGCACTCTTTATGTGAGTGCATAAATGTTGTGCGCAATATTATGTATTAATGTATTATTGTATACCTATACGTATCTACAGTAAATTATAAATATGCGTATGTCGCAATACGGCCACACAGACGTGCCGGGGCAACGATTCAGTCGGTTCGCAAGCTGCAGCTGTTTGATGGTCCATTTTTGTTAATTTATTGCCAGTCACTATAATATCATAGCCAGCGTGCATTTATTATAATGATGGTATTATAATACAATACTACCTGTTATAATGTCGTCGCGACTAGTAATTTTTTTATTTTTATTTTTTCAGTGTACATTGCAAGATGTCTTGCGGTAAGCGCGTTTTATGACACTTATGTAACCCTCCGTGAAGTATGAACGTATTCAGGTCCACGCAAAAAATTGACCAAAATGTATCCTCATCGTAGGTAACACTAATTGATATAAATTGTATACTTGTGTCTTGCATGTAAAAATGAATAATAAAGTTACACGTACGTTCGACGAATTAGTCATTAAGCTGTACAAACTACAGATGTAACAGAAACATAAAAAAACGTGTCAACAAAATATGTCATAATCACAATGACTTCGATTTTCTTTTCTCTAAGATCAAAACGTTCAACGTTCGTATTTATAGGCATTAACTGGACTATATCTGTGTAACGTACCCTCGAGAACAATAAAACTCGAAATTACCTTAATTATTCATACATACAATATTAGGTATCATCAAATAATGTGTGTATGCACAAAACGTGTAAATATAATATTAAACTTATGAGTTATGACAAACTGAATAAACGAGTTTTTTTTTATTTTTTTAATTTTTTTTGACAAAAAAGGGTACATGATCCAATGTACCTTCCTTGTATTTCGATTGGCTTTTGATCGAGTTAGGTTACAAGAATTATTTTAAAATAAACGAGTAATAACTGTGTCGTGTGTAGATTAAAATAAAACTCATTAATACAATACTAATTTATTAATATATAATTACCTATCAAAATAATATCCAGAGACCAGAATCACCGTACCTATAAACGTTAACATAGTGGCATGGTATAATAATACGACATTATACTATTATAGTGACGTAACAATTATTGATAATGTTTCCGAGTAGATATTTACCTCTACAAAAATGTTCAACCACTAAAATATTATCGAACGTTATGTTTTGTAATAATATTGTAGGTATATAATAATACTTACTAATGCATTTTACATTATTATAAAGTAAATTCACCGGTTCTCGTGATATAATAAAATAGAATACCAGCTGTAGCATGATTTTTCGTTTCTACGTCAATATTGATAATAATTTATTCATTCGTCCTACTATGCACTTATAAATCTACATTGGAATGAACAAAGTGAAAGGGGATGCGTCATTTGTATTGAATCGGATGTTATAACATTATTGTTAATTGGGTATCCACATAATATCTATAAACTACACACAATATAGTACTGGAATAATACGTACAGTTAAAAAAATTGTTAGTTATTTCATTAAAAAAATATGACACTTCAGTCATATAGATTGTTTTTAATTCCCATCTCTCTATCATCAGCTCTGAATACATCATATTCTATGTAAGGCCATTAATTCTATCTGAAATAAACTGCAAAAAGCTTCCAAGTCTTCAATGCAAAATAGTAAATACTAATAGTATTGTAAATACAAGGCTTTACAAAGAACATATTTTTTCAAAGTTGTCTATTGCAAAGAAATCGAAAAACGATATTTTCAAAGTATAGTCTGCATGCAAATAAGGCAAAACAATTTGGGAGGTTAAGTAAAAATGTATTTTTTGACTAAACAAAATAATAATATGCGCTTTTTAATTGGTCATTTCGAAATTTCGAGTAAAAGGTGAACTCTAAACTCCCTTAGCTACGACCATGATGATAATCAGTTTTGAATTTACATTTTTTTAAAGACAAGAAACACTGTATAGAAATTGTTAAGTATTTTCAGTATTACAAAAAAACGACTTATTATTATTATTATTATTAAGACTTTTATTAGTATGATATTATTATGCCTCGTAAAAATAATATTATAATTAATTTTCTCTAGGAAATTATTTTGTTTTCCAGATAATTATTAATGTCTGATTTTCACCAAGTGACCCCGGGTCGCCAAGGATGTGAAAAATTGATGATTATGACTTCACGGCGATAGAACACATAATTAGCGGCGTTTTGTTTGTTCGAATAAACCAAAAATAAAATGGACGTCAAACGATTGAGTGTTAAACTCCGAGTCAGTATAATATATAGATATATTATATATCTCTCGGTTAATCTAGGCCTCTAAAATTGTGTATAAAAAAGTCGTATTATTTTTTGTACTGTTTGAATTTATGCTTTATTGTATTATTTATAAATAATTATGTATACTTATATAAATAACTTTCTTAGGAACACTTAAAATACACTTTAAATTAAATTATTAAATATTAATTTTATAAAATAGACACGAAGAATTAACTATTGGTTTATTGAAATATTTACTATTTACCTATATATTTTTGTATTTATAACTTCTTTTGATTTTGCACTAAAAAATAATTAATTTTAAATAAATTTCCATAAAATCAGTTAAAATGTGATCAGTAAGTATATTAGTCACTTATCACACATTTGTCATCTGTGTATTCTGGGTTATGGCCATATAATAATCAAGCTATTCAAAATATGTAGGTATGTATAAAATATACCTAATTACATTTTGTCTTCATATAAATGGAACGTAAAAACCCACTATTAATTTATTAAATACCTATTACCCACATACTTACATTTATACTCATATGAATAAAACAAACATAAAAATTATAAACCATTTGACATTTGTTACTGTGTAATTAATTCTAAAAATATAAAATACATTTGGTAGATAATCAAAAATATCTTTGTACTCTTTCTTATGTTAAAATAGTATCTACCTATAGATGCGTGTGAAATAATTTTAAAAATCGAAATGAAATTATGTGTTGTAGGTAGGCAATTTGTAATTAAATTATTTGTACATGTTGCTGTGTAAGACAATATGTGAATATCAAATTATATAAGATCAAAAAGATAACTGGTGTTTAGTTTTTGATTTTAATACATAATTGATAAAGGGTAAGGTGGATAAATAATTTAATGTAATGTAAGATAAGGTACTGGTTTCAAATATATTAATTATTCCACATGTAACATGTTTATATTACATTCGAAAGCCATAGTAAATCATGACATGCATGTTAAAATTCATTTTGAGCACGAAGGTTGGTGAATATTATATTTGTGTGTTTAATATACATAATATACATAGAGTCATGGATACTGAGGGTGCCGTATAATAATATATTTACAACTCATAAGTTCTATAATAGAAAATCCCGTACTTGTTTTATCTAAAAATATTATTTTGAAAATAACACTAATCATTTCTATTTATAAAAGTTATCTCTTTTTTCTAATTTAAATAAAAAAAAATATCAGAGTCGAATTTTTTGAATTATCAACATTTGGTTAAAGGTTTTTGCACAATATTTTTGTACCAGAAAAAAAATGAAATATGAATTGAAAATTGTTGTATACATTTTATAATTATTTTATGTTTTTTTTTTTTTTTTGATTTTTTAATTTGTATTTAATGCCTTTGTATTCAATAAAACAACCGATTTAAAATATTATTTTTGTTTATTTTTGAATTTAAAATGCTGTGAACTTCTAATACTGCCATGCATGTATAGTATATACTATTCTAAGGTTTGATTAAATAATGTAAAGAAAATAAACATAAATATAAAATCAGTACTATATTCATTGGATTTAAAATTATTCATTTTTGATGTGTTATGAGTTTATGACACCACAGCCTCGAAAATATGCATCGCAAACTGGGCGTTTTTAATATGCAACATAGTAGCATAACTGTACATATAACGTATCAGGCAATCAGGCTAAACTCTGCGACCGTAACTATATTAAATTTTATTCAAATTTAATCACTTACAAATTATAATTTATCAATTGTAATATATAATATAAATATAATAATATAATATTATTTATTAATTATTATTTTATTTATTCTAAATTACTTACTAAAAACTAATTGTTATATTTATAGGTTTTTTATACTTTAGGTTTTACTTTTTACTACTTATTAGTTAAGAGAAAAAAATCTAGGTAAAAACAAGTTTTACTGGGTGCACAATTAGTCAAATTTGATATCCTAACCTACATATTATATATAAGCCTGAACATCAACTCAAATCAAATAAGTTAATTTTAAATTACATTTATTAGATAAATAGCCGCCGATATTGTGCAGGTAAACGTCACGAAACATTAATACAATGCAAATTAGTGAGATTTCATTTTCTTAAAAACTACTACATTGATTAAAAAAAAAAATTAGACGATGCACAAGTTCAAGTATTTAACTTTATTTTCCCGAAAACAAAATTCAAATAGGTCCAACTGTTTTTGCTATATATGTCGTGCTAAATCGCTTTTTGCAATGTACGACCCTCTAAAACCTACGTACATGGTGTAATCTTGGTCTTGGAAAGTGTAAACACCTATGGTCGACCATGAGCATCACAATGGACAGCGTGTAAAGGCAGATTTTATAGCACCAGGGAACGTAATACAAAAGAATTCGATAACTGTAATATACAGCCCTGCGTGCTTACGACCACCTAACCGATAATCTGTCATCGGACGATTCGTGTCTGCAGCAAAAACACAACACAATTCAAAACCACGTAACTGACACAATGACCGCTAGTAATTTAGTAATTATGCATAGTGGAATAATACTATAAAATAATGCAAAAAATGGTTGCGTGAACGGTAAATAAAATACGGCCGAGGAGGAACAAAACGATTTCAAGACGTGGCTTAACAAAAAAATTCAATGCAGTCTGCAGCTAGTCGACAATACAAGTGTAGCGGTGAGCTACGACAAACAAGAACAGTGCGATGGTGCCGACGATTTTCATCACTTTGATGATGAATGTTAAAAACTTATGACTCGAGAACTTATGTAACTTTTGTATCATTGAAGAACCATGACTGCATGACGGAATTTTTAGAAAAACAACCGACAAGATACAAAAACATTAACCCGTCATCGGTATCGAATCGATTTGAATATTCGGATATTCGGAAAGTTCAGACATTCGGATTTGATGCCCATCCCTAGTATCGATGTTAGCGTTTCGCTAACATTAATCTTATTTTAGGAACTACTCGTTCAAATAAAAATAGATTGTTTTGAAACTCCACATACCTCTTATCTAAATAATAATAAACTAAAATAACAACAAAAATAATACAAAAACATATTTATGTGGATATTATGACTGGTAAAAGTACGCAGTACCGATTATGTTAACGTCGCGCTCGCACGATACTAACCGTGTTATAATTTTTTACGAATTTCATTATTTTTTTATAATGGACAAAAATTGTGAAAATGTGTGTGCGTAGTTAAGTGAGGTTGAGGATGATTACGCGTTATTTGATTCCGATGATACTGATGCCGATTCCGACTTTTGTATTGAAAATGTGGAATGTGATAGTGATGAAAGCACCGATCAAGCTATATCAAATGTACGTCGTCGATCACCTTCTCTTTCAGGTGAAAATATTACTATAATTTCTGAACCAGAGTTTTTCTTAGGGAAAGATAAAATAACTAAATGGTATAAAAACAATCCCCCTTCTAACGTCCGTACTCGTCGTCATAATATTGTTTTGCATTTGCCCGGAGTGAAAAGAATCGCTAGAGATGCCAAATTAGTCTTAGATTGCTGGAAGTTATTTTTTCCTGATACTGTGGTTATAGATATAGTTGAATGTACTAATAAATATTTAGCGAAAATCCGTGTAAATTATCAAATTATAAGGATGTGCGTGATACTACTAAAGAAGAAATAGATGCCCTTTTAGGATTATTGTACTTGGCTGGGTATTTGCGTAGCAATCATTTGAACCTACACGATTTGTGGAGAACTGACGGGTTTTCTCCTGAATATTTCCGGCAGTCATGTCAGAAAAACGTTTTTCCTTATTACTTCGAGCTGTTAGATTTGATGATATTGAAACAAGGAACGTTACAAGAGCAATAAACGAGCTAGCACGTACAGTTTTCGATGATTTTGTTCGGCGATGTAAAGAAAATTATAGTGTAGGAGAGAATTGCACTATAGATGAGATGCTAGAAGGGTTTCGAGGGCGTTGCAGTTTTCGACAATATATACCAAATAAGCCAAATAAATACGGTATCAAAATTCAAGCACTCGTTGATTCTTGTACATTTTATACGTCTAATATGGAGGTTTACGTAGGAACTCAGCCGGATGGCCCCTTCAAAAATGACAATTCTCCGTCAAGTATTGTAAAACGACTAATAGCGTCGATATCAAAAACTGGCCGCAATATTACTATGGACAATTGGTACAATTCAATTCCATTGGCTAATGAGTTACTAAAAATCATAATCTTATCGTAGTGGGCACTTTGAGAAAAAACAAAAGGGAAATTCCTCCGGTTTTTTTAGAAACTAAAAAAAGAGAGGTAAATTCGACTTTGTTTGGATATGGAAAAGACCTTTTACTTACATCTTATACTCCAAACAAAAATAAAAATGTCATTATGATATCAAGTATGCATGATCAAGGTATCATTGACCCGGAATCCGGTGACCAAAAAAAACCAGAAGTCATAACGTACTATAATGGTACTAAAGGTGGAGTGGATGTAGTAGACGAAATGAAAGGCGAGTACTCGGTGGCAAGAATTAGTTGTCGATGGCCCCTAACTATTTTTTTTTCATTGATGAATATTGCTGGGATAAACAGTCAAATTATATATCGCGAAAATACAGGTAAAATGATAACTCGTCGAGAATATTTGAAAACTTTGGGACAAGAGCTCACTAAACCTTACATGGTAAAACGTCTTGAACAGCCATGTTTATCATTTCTCCTTCGACAACAAATAATAAAAATGACTGGATGTACTTCACAAAAT
>JAIPRK010001530.1:0-58312 GCA_025469195.1 Chaitophorus viminalis
TTTATACAAATTTGAACTTTATGGGCTTATAAAAAAAATTTGAGTGAAACGATCTCCGATATTTTTTAGTTACAATTAGTATAACTTATAATTAATCCTTTAATACATTTTCAAGAGTTTTCGGATAACCAAAAAAATTTTATAGATATTAAAAAAAAAAGACTTACAAAAATGGAAAATTTAAATTGTCTATAATTAAGTCAAAATATGTCAAAATAGTTTGAAAACTTAAGTATGTATAGAGAATATCAATATATAGATTTGATGAAAATTTCAAGTTGTTACGACTTTTCGTTTTTGAGTTAAAACAAATTTCAATAACCGATATCATTTGTCTTTTTAGAATATTATACATTATATTATATTTTACATGTTATTTTATATCAATATTCGCTGTTTAAACGCTTATAAAAGAAAATTGTGCCTATGAATTTTAATAATTTTTGAATGACAATAATAACTGCTTCTGTGGAATCATCTATTAAATTTTCATGTATTTTGTATTAGTCAATTTTTTTTATCACCGATTATAAAAAAAAAATGTAAAAATTCGAATATTTTAAATACCTATAAGTGGCTTAAAAATCAATATAATATTTTGAAAAAAATATGGCTTTGAGAAAATGCCTATCTTAACAACTGGTAAAAATTTCAAGTTTCTGTGACTTATACTTTTTGAATTATAACAAATATTTAATATCATTTGACAATAAATCGCTATTTTATGCAATTTCGTAAAAATTTAAATTTCAAACGTTCATAAAATTTTTTCTTTTTGGTCCGGTAGAAATTTTTTTAAAAATATTTGTAGAGTAGCTTATGGATAACCTAGTTTTAAAATTTTGAACCTTAAGTATGAACAGAATAAATTTTATGAATTTTTATCTACAATATAACTTGCAAGTTATCGTGATTTTGACACATTTTATACAGATTTGAACTTTATGGGCTTATAAAAAAAATTTGAGTAAAACAATCTCCGACATTTTTTAGTGACGATAATTTTAACTTATTATAAACCTTGTATTGAATTTTCAAAAGTTTTGGGTCAGCCAATAAAATTTAATAGATGTTTAAAAAATTTTTTTTACAAATATCGAAAATTTAAATTGTCTATAAATAAGTCAAAATATGTCAAAATACTTTGAAAACTTAACCATGTATAGAAAACGCCAATATAAAAAAGATGGTAGAAGTGTAAAAGAAATAGTTAAGCGAATATGCCAAGCTAAGATAGCATTTAACAAAACAAGAGTATTAGCGTACGCACCAGAATAAATCTTCTGATGCCATACGTATGGAGAATAATGCTTTATGGCAGCGAAACGTGGACGATTGCCAAAACAGAACGGAGAAGGATAGAAGCTTTCGAGATGTGGTGTTTTAGAAGAATGCTTAAAATAAGTTGGACGGACATGGTATCAAACGAGGAAGTACTAGAAAGAATGTCCGTGAAAAGAACTTTATGGAGTAGTATTAAGAGAAGGAGAAATGATTTGATTGGACATGTATTGAGACATGGTGGGTTGCTAGGATTAATTATAGAAGGCTGCGTGGAAGGAAAAAATGCTAGGAGAAGACCAAGAATGGAATATATGCAACAAATAATAGAGGACCAAGGGTGTACTTCTTATAAAGAGACAAAGAGGAAAGCAAATAACAAGGAAGAGTGGAGAATTGCTACAAACCAATCTCAAGATTGAATACTGAAGAAGAAGAATTGAAAAAGTTGGATTTTTGACTTGCCCAAGTACCATATGTTCAATTTCTATCAAGTATAGGGAGTCCTATTTAATTTCAATGGTTTCATACATTATAGGTAATACATACAAAAATTTAAAATAATTGTATCAATAAATAATAGTGTATATCTTTGAATTTGGTTTGAATAAAATGTATTTGCCTGACTCAATTTTTATTTGAACAATTTGTTTTGAAATAAACTAATATCGTAAACGTTTAAAATTTACTTATAACACAATACTATATTATAGACATATAAGCATATAGATGCTGGTTACCACTGAAAAGTCACAATAATTAAAAGAAACAATAGTTTATGGATTTGAACATATTTGTATCAATTTGATACTATCAAATTTCAAGTCATTATATTCTGCAAGGGATTTTTACGGTGGTAAAAATACTCCATTGACCCTTTGCCCCAAAATTCAAAACTTGTTTAAAGCCTTACTTTATAGCTTGCAAATATAATAAAAATTAACTAATTTCCACTAAAAAAAATATAAAAACATAGATATCATTGTTATCTATTGGTATCCTTTTTCTTCAAACTTGCAATGTAAACAGTTTATATTATAATAAATAATAATGCATTGAAAAATTTAATTTAAATTTAAATTTAATTTAATATTTTATTTTATATTTTATTAACATTTATACTTGTAGACGTTTATTACCTACATCATAAATTAATAGCAATTATTCATATCATATTGATGTTAAGAACTGACTTATTTCGGTTTGATAGTACTTCAAAATGATTATCAAAGTTGTAGAATTCCATCTCAATTATGAAATTACGATGATTGATTAGTTTCTCGTACGTAGTAGTAAAAAGCTAAAATTACCGCGACTCTATATAGTTACACGATCATTTGAGAAAGCGATCACAATATAAAATAGATAACAAAGGGTTGCAATAATGTCATTATTACTGTCTGGAATAACGACGGGAAGGGAAAGTGTAAAACTATAACGACTAAAAAGTAATAACTTACAAACCAACTAAATTGTTAAAGAAATTGTCTACAACCCCATAAATCATGTGAATAAATAAATTACAATTTCGTATCATACTGAATACTGATGGTAAGTCATTTATTTGTTGAATAGATGTATAAGGTAGGTACTAGATATTATTTTGCTTTTTACAATAGCGCGCGGTATAAAATAATATTCATTGTATACTGTACAAGGTAAAAAAAATTAACTTTTTCCCCATGAATTTGTCTATTACGTGGCGGATCATACAACAACATGCGATGATTTTGTCGTATCCGGTTCCAACGTATTGTTCCACTAAATGATAAGGATTTTTAAAACCTATTTGAATTCGTCATCAATAGTTATTAGTCTACTGCAGGCATGTCAAACACGCGGCCCGCGGGTCGCATGCGGCCAGTGGCTTATTTTTTTGGTTCATACCCACTTTGCCGACAACTCAGTTCACCGATAAATATACCAGTTTTAAAATATTTTAAAAACATTCCCATTTCGCCGACAGTCTAGTTTGCCGACAAATTATAAATATAGTTTCAATTTTCCCGATTCGCCGATAGGTGACAATAATTTTTATCAAAAACGGATTTTATGACAGCAATAACACAATATGTTGTCGATTTTTGAAGAGTACCTTATGGATATCCTAGTGTTAAAATTTTGAACCTTAGTTATTAACAGAAAATATTTTATGAATTTTTATCTACAAAATAACTTGCAAATTATCGTGATTTTGACACATTTTATACAAATTTGAGCTTTATGGGCTTCACATAATAAATGGAGATAAAATGTTTTAACACCATAATTTTAAACAGCTCTGTTGATATATACCATGATATATTAAAATATTTAGTGACAACACTTCTGGTATTTGTCGTATGTGTATGTACATATTTTGGCGAATAAAATTAGTTTCAATGGGCAAAAGAAAGGAAAATGTTAATGATCAATATTTATTTTTTATTATGTTTCACAAATATGTTTGACAAACACGACCTAGAAACTTAAATTGTATGTTTTAAGTGACCAGTGGCCGTGGCGTGGCAAACTTCAAGATTGACAGAATCGAGCATTATATGATCCAATACGGTGATATACACACCCTCCCATCAATTACTTCCATAACCTCGTATTCTTATATTATAAATAGTATTGAGTTGTTCAACAAAATATAAACTTTAGAGGTGGCCGCCTTTCTAAAAACTTCAATATAATAAGTGCTTGCCATAAATTGTATATCCTTATATTATATTTGTATCATATATATCACTATTTGATATTCCATAGTATTTAATCGCTTGAAATATTTTTCCAATACTAAAAAATAGAATAATATGTTGTACTTTTATATCGATACAATTATAGCTATAAATTAGATTAAGTATTAATATTGCTCAATAGTATAACATATTTTATACTTGATACCTTCAGTATCTCAGTATCTTTTTTTTACGATTTTTTGTTGACTTATCATTTGTCGTTGTTTTATTTGCGTTTATTTTATAATATTATTACTATTTATTCAGACATAAATAATTTATGATAATAAACAAAGACTTATATAGTAATAAGTGAAATTACTATTAATCATAATTTATTGTTATTTATTGTCATTAAAAATAATAAAAAAGAGAATCAATACTTTTTGAATTCGAAGTATATAAATTCATCCCAATATAAGGATATCATAGATTTAGTTGAATGTACAGTTTTTTTTACATTATAATTTATAATAATTGTTAATGGTTAATTGATAAAGGATTACTATCAAAATATATATATATCACAATAATAATAATAAATCCAAGGACTAGGGTCGAAATTGAAACATTGAGTATAATTATTATTTCAGAATGAATAATGATATAATATTCAACCTTCAACAATTCTATGAAAAAAGTCGTTATAAATTTGGGATTTTTCAGTCCCATTTATAAAATAATATATATAATGTATAACATATATATGTATAATCATGCTTAATAAGCAAACTCATTATTTTTTACTGATAGTGGATCAAAAAACTCTGTATCAAAATATGTTTATTAGTTTATTATATTCTGAATGAGTTTCGAATAATACTGAACACATAATTATTTTGTATTTGTACCTTTTATCTCATTATATTTTGTACATCCATGATCTACAATACATTGATACAGATCATTTTGTAACTACCTACATGATATTTTTGTCATTAGTTTATTATTTTGGATTTTGCCGTATTATTAATATAACAATAAAATGTATTACTCATACTCATAAGTTATTAGGAAGTATTTCTGGCGTACTTGTACTGTCTATTGAAATTTATTGCATAATGCGTATTATAAAAATATAATTGTAAACTGTAATCTGTAATCTGTAAACATTTTTATTAAAAAACATTTAAGTTTAAACATGTTTCTATAGTCATTAGAGTTTAATGTATACTATTATAACGAACAACAATACATAAAAATAAAGCACGTAATAAATATGCTGCTGCAATTATAGACGATTACATTTAATCAAAGTCGATAAAAACAAAATTATGGATATGTTAAAATTACTGTAGAAAGAATTATTTTGTTTAAGTTAGTGGATTTATAAATGAAGATTGTTTTGAGTTGAGGGTTGAACTGAGCCCCCGACAAGTTTTCCCTGCGTCCCCGACTATAGTTTTTCTTCGGGTCTCGTTCCCTGTTTCATAACTTATAGTGATACCATAGGTACTTCCAACCACAAAAATCTCTTTTTCTTCACTGTAAAACAACATATAACCCACCTTTTAAAATAAATTTTCACTGTAGCTCAAATTAGTTGCACACAATTACTTCAAATAAAAAGTTTAATACATTAAGTTGGCCTTGAGTATTTCATTGCTTGTTATACCTTAAATTTACAAACCTTTAAACTATATTATATAAATGCAAATAAGTGAATAGTAAGAATTAATTATTTTTATTTAAAAGAAATGCACTTTTCACTAAATTAAATTAAATCAAATCATGATCATAGACACAAACAGTTAAAAAAATCCACACATCATAGTAAACCAATATATTTCTCGTTTTACGAAAAATATTAAAGACATTTTTAATGAAAATAGTAAAATAGTCGGGCCAGTCGTTATTTAAAATATAATGTTTGAAAAACTGAAAAAAAAAATGATAAGGAATTCCTTGGACTCCACAGGTATTTTCTTTTATTCTACTGTATGATCATTTGATATAATTTTATTAAAAAAAATTAGGAAATATTTGAATGCGAACTCTATAGGTAATAATACTGTAAAGTACTAACTAATTTTTATTTCGAAAATGTCCCTTCCTAATGTATCGCTCTATATTATTTATTAATTCTAAATTATAATTTAGTAACAAAAGTTTAGCTCTAGGTGAAATAATTTAGAGCGAGGGGTGTTAATAACCCGATAATATTAGAGCCCAGAAATTATAGAATAATGGAAAAGTATACATGCACAACACAAAAACATTGTAATTGGACGGAAATATTATATTTAAAAAAGAACCGGACGGGACTCGCTCTACTGTATAGTAGGAGGTGGAGTGGACGTTAAGCAGCAACATTGATGGCGTCCACTCTCGGTGAGCGGCGCCGTGTGTACATCGAGGGGCGGTATTTTTTCAGCGACATGCTATATTTTATGTAACCGCAAATATAGATTTGTTTTCACTATACGCAATTATATTTTGTCTATCCAATTCTTGAAATCGTGATAAACTTTATCGCATGAAAATAAATATTTGGTATTCTTGAAAAGTGATAAGATTGTATAGATTAAAATGTGTTTAACTATTTTAGATTCTGAACGGAGTGATGGAATCTATTGATTTTACAATGATGTGTGTTTTTTTTTTGTGTCTGTCATCACGTTTTGGGGCAGTAAAAATACTTCGATTTTCTTAAACAGCAACTATTCTAAAAGGAAAGTGAATGTAGATGGTACTTGGGCAAGTCAAAAATCCAACTTTTTTAATACTTTTTGAAAAAATCGAAAAAAACGATAAAAAAATTACGAAAAAACGGGAAATTTTACGCAAAATCACGTTTTACAAACTACATTGTTTTAAAATGCTCTAACTCAAAAACGAAAAACCGCAACACCTTGAAATTTTCACCAAATCTTTATATTGGTATTCTCAATTTAAATTTTAGATTTTTGGAATTTTTTTTTTTTAAACACCTATAAAATTGAATTGGCTGGCCGAAAACTCTCGAAAATTTAATACAAGGTTTATAATAAGTTAATCTTATCGTAACTAAAAAATATCGGAGATCGTTTTACTCAAATTTTTTTTATAAGCCCTTAAATTTCAAATTTGTATAAAATATTATAAAATCGCGATGATTTGCAAATTATTTTGTAATTGAAAATTCATAAAAAATTTTCTGTTTATACTTAAGGTTCAAAATTCTAACACTGAGTTGTCCATAAGGTAATCTTCAAAAATATATATAAAAATTTCTACTTGACTTAAAAGAAAAAATGTTATGACTGTTTGAAATTTAAATTTTTACGTAATTGCATTATAATTCAATTTAAATATAAAATACTATATTAATATATATACATTTTGGACAAACATATTAACTCCGTTCAGAATCATTATTCGTATACAATGATATCTATTATTGCATTCAAATTTAACAAATCTATTGTAATAATGACCTATTCTATAAACGAGGTGCACTCCACCCCCATCTGTATGGCAAAGCGAGGGCCATCCGTTTTTTTTCTGATTGTTGCTCCTAGGTCGCTTCAATCTGAATCCATATCCAGATTATGACTGTTTACGTAAGAACTATATTACCTATTAAAGTAATTTAATTACTTTCATACTGTTTTACTATTTAAGTATGCTATAAGAATTTTTTTAAAAAAATAAAGTAAAATAAAATGATTTCACAAATTGTTTGTTATAATTTACAAGCAAAATTTGTAAGAATTCTGTGAAGTATTTCATCTGTATCAATAGAGCAAGACGAGTAATATTGAACATGAAATGTTTTTTCAACGGTAATATCCATAGAGTAGACATTGTTCCACTACGAATCAAGTAACATTTGATATAGAATACGGATTTTTTTTGTATAAAATAATTATCCATATAATGTAGGGAGTACATAGTACTATGTACAGCGGACCAAGGACAGATTTATGTGAACTATATAGAGTTTTAATAAGTATTTTCATTATTTATGGTACAAGAATAAAAATAAAAATGTTTCCGCTTTTTTTCATACTTCAAAGAGTGCCACATAAAATTACGCATTTCTTTATTTATAGAACAATTAGAAATTTTATTATAGTGCAAGTTGTTAGCGATTCAGAACCATTTAATAGATTATGCTCTAATTGAATTTAATAAACTATTTCGGCGTACAAACCATAATAGTAATAACTAACAAATGAACATGCAAATATTGACAATGTTAGATTTATTTCATTTTTTATTTATACATATAGTGGTTACTAGTTAGTAACGTTAGTACTGTTAGTAGACAGTTACTGAGAAAGCAAAAATTGATACAACTACCTAGATACAAAAATCATTTCATTTAGATATGATAGATTATAAACTATTAAGTTAATGTGTAAAGTTTTAATGTTAATAATGTAAATACTAAGTATGTGTGGGTGTGAGTATGTGTATTATTAGAAGTGAACTTTATAAATTGGCCACATACGATTATTATTATTTTTTTAATATTCATTCTTCGAGTCTCATACATAATAATAGGAACATATTAAGGAAGCATTTAATTATTTAAATACAATTTGATAGTAACAATAAGAATTGTAGTAGGGATACGTTCCTAAAGGGGAGGTAAAGGCATCTAACGGGTCTATGAAGGATGAATTATTGCTTAATGCTTCGAGGTAGCTCTCTAATATTTAGACCCTAATTTCACCACTATGCCAGGTGGCTAATTACGGCGAAGGAACGACGAAAATAAATTATCATTACTAATTGATAATTGTTGAGGTACCTAGTTAATAATTGAATGACTTCGATGGATATTAATGTAGGTGGTGCATAATATAATAATATATGTATATTTTATACGATTTCTGTGTAAATTACCTATACTGCTGTAAAACTTGGAATTGTTTTGACAAACTGCACAGATTTTCGATAGGTAACCATTAATCATGAAATGTTTTAAGTTTTCTTTTTATTAAATATATCGATTATTATTGAGATTTTTTGTACACTAAATTTTTGCGGAGAAATAAATGTACTAGTGTACAGTGCCGCAACAACTACAGGGGCAGCAGGGGCAATGCCCCTGTAGAGAGCCACTAATCGTTGACTCAAGGGGCCCCGACGTGAACTCCGTCTATTTTAAATAATTGCATTTTGGTCTAATGCTTAAATTAATAAAATATATTAAATAAAAATATTATTGAAAATATTTATTTTTATAATTTATAATTTAGCTATTTGATTTGTTGTCGAAGAGCAGGGGCCCCTATTGATCCATAATAACATCTATATTTAGATATATAATTATTATAGTGTATTATTGTTTTATTTTTATTTAGTTACTTTTATGTGTGGAATTGGGATTCTCGAAATAATCTTTGTAATCAATAATCACTGCCCGTTGCCGGTGTCATTAGTTCTTAGTTCTTACTTCTTCAAATCGTGGATTAATGTTGAGTATTAGTTTATACTTGTATTTCTTATTGTTTTAAACTCATTTTAATAATGTCAACACGGCAGTATTTAAGCGGGGCTACAAAAAGAAAATTAAAGCTCGTTCGAGAGAATAGAAACAAAAAACTGACTGGGTCCTGTTTTAAATGCGGTAATAGTGTATAGAACTCTCCTTCTTTTTCCCTTGCCAAATGTATGCTATGAACCCACTGTCTTTTTGTCGTATATTTTTCGTTTTCTTCAGCTTCTGACAAAAGAGCTAGTGTGAATATCATGTCTTCTTTGTCATTACTTGTATCACTCATTATAATATTATATTTTGTAAACACTCGAAAATATTCAAAATAAATAATTTAGCAATAAGCTTTAGTTCGACCGTCGAGCTTGATGAGGCCTTCGCATTATATTTTTAGGCTTTTTTAAAAAAAAACACAATCATTATTTATTTTGTATATGTAACCTATATATATATATAATATATTCATAGACCTTAGGGCCCCCCCCCCCATACATTGACTGTGTCCGGGACCCCAAGAATCCTAGTTATGGCACTGCTAGTGTAGCGTTTATTTTTATTGATTTTCGTACAGATTATAATAAATTTTTATCTCTAGACCACAGCAATCGCCAATCGGTATACCTGCGTTACAAAAACTAAAACATATTATTCGATGTTTACATTAACAGTGTTCATCTGTTTTCAAGACATATCAACGATGTTATGTGTTATCTTGTCATTCAGATCCATCAATGTAATGTGCTCTGCGCTTGAAATATGTACCTATATGAAAACCATTTAATAATTAAATATTGACATTAATTATTTTCATATTAAGTAATTTAATTAATTATGTATTTATTATTCAGTATTGTACTATGGTATGATAATTTAATCCAATGATACGATTACTCATAAAATAATAATTATTAACAGTACTATATCATCAAATATTTTTTTTTTTAAGCGTGGGTGAGTCACGTAACCAACAAGTAGTTACCAATACAAAAACATTGGGAAACGCTGGTTTATACCATAATATATTATAGTACTTAGGTAGATCGTAGGTAAACCTTATACATTTTGAAAGAGCCGTAAAAACATTACACTTTGGTTTTACGTGTTTGTCAATATTATTTAAATAATTTATTTTGATGTTGGGGTAATCGTATTTGTAAAAAATTCGAAAAAGAAATTTGTATCATCAAATAGTAGGTAAATACTAGCTAAAGTACCAAATGAACAACACACAGAGCCAAAGGAGTGCATACTATACTGGGATTGCGATTCACTTTAATTTTTTTTAATACATTTCTACAACTGTTGTTATACTTGTTTGCACACAATTATTGGTAATACTAATACGATTATTATAAATATTATTTCTATGACATAGATTGCGTAGCCTGTTATAAATTAAAAATCATTTTATCAGATTAATCACAAGTAACGGTTCGATGTTTCTATTACGTGAAATGATGTAATATTATGATTAAGGGTAACCTAATTAATTATATTAGAGTATTCGATAGTTTAAAAGTGCTAAGTTTGAGTCCACAAATGTTCGTTATAGAATATTCGACTAACGAAACGTATAGGAATAAGGTATGATGTATAAGCGGGAATAAATTGTTGGCAATAATAATTCGACTTATGTAAACGCAATTACTTAATAATTTTGGTAATCTAGAATTAAAAGGATTTTAATAATTATAGGGATATATACGATGGTGTTCAGTAATCAGTAGTAAACTAATAAGCATCGCTGCACGAGTATAATAATATTATTATGAGCAGCAGGTCAGCAGGTGAAATCACAGTTTCCCGTCGTCGTACACGGTCAAACCACCCTCGCCGACTACGATCGGTTCAACCACGCGACGACCGTTATTATTGTATAACTGCCGTGTAGATGGCGCTGCATTGGGCGTCGGTGGCGGTACGGCCGACCGTGGCGTCCCTGTCGGTCACCAATGGCGTGGGCTGCAAAAAAAAAAAAAAAACGAAATTTAACAAATAAACGATACGGTACGCACACGCCTCGCACCGTTTGTGACATTGTTCACGGCCGCCGCGTGTTCGCAGTGCCTCGTTTACGGTGTTCTCGTCCTATTTTCTCTGCGCTCCGTCACCCGAACATCGGCAAACCACGCGAGTAAGTTTTCCCGTGCTCCGATGACGTTCGCGTCGAGTACATTATTATCTATTTATTATACACATTAATTTACACACCACTGCCGCCGGCCGTGATAATGGAACGCGCGCGCTACCTATTTTGAAAATCGTAAGCATTGTTTTCATTTTCGCGGGGAGTAGGGACGAGAGATAGAGAGAGAGAGAGAAAGCAACAAGCAAACAGGACCGTTATCATCGGTGTGGATTTCAATTAGTGATAGTGCGTGCCGCGCTGACAGAGAGCTGGAGAGTGCGAGAGAGACAGTGAGCGAGTAACAGCTATACACATTTTCGGGCGGGTCCGCGACCGCATCCCGTGATAAGAGATAAAATGGTACGAGCCACGATCGCAGCCGGTTGTCATTACGTTACATAATGCGTCGACTATTTTTATTACCGATTTGATTGCCTTTTCCATTGGTCGTGCCGCGCGCCCGGTGCATTACACGGTTCGAACGGATGTGCTCTGACCGTCGTTGCTTCGTTCTCTCGTCATCGTCGTCGTCGTTTTCGTGTATTTATTTCGCCACCGAACCGGTTCGCTGCCGTTTGAATGCCGGGTCTTGTAATTCCGTAAGATTCCGCTGCGTTTTCGCGTTTTGAATTGTTTTTTTTTTCTGTTTTCTCTCAGAACCTCCCCCGCTGATTAAGATTTTCACGATTTTTCCCGCGCTAGACCAGAGGACCAAATTTTCAGCGGACACGCTCACACAGCAGACGACTATGGATGCGTGAAGACCGTCGTCGTCATATCCGCCACAGTAGACATACCCTCGACAATGGCCCCGACGCCGTTCGTGGTGAAGCACGATGGGAAGAAGCACAATATTGAACACTTCCTGCGCTTCCACCCGGGCGGCACCAACACCCTGGCAGCCCTGAGAAATGTAGACGTCACCAACAGGCTGTTGGCCACTCACCACTCGGCTGCTGCCTATGAGTTGCTCAAGGATTATAGAGTAGATGAGGGAAACGAACACAAACACATCAGAGAGGATGGCGATTTAGAGGTGAGAGTTACACAGCAATTGAATGTAAATGTTTTGCGATTAACTTTTGGGTTCGATGAATCATGCCTATGAATCATACCTCGGTACAGATTTTGATACAGAAGATTCATAGGTATAATATTTTTAAAGCCAAATGAGGGTCAAATTTTTGTAAAACTTGCTTCTATAAAGTAATGTTAAAAATAATTTTATCAGTTTTAATATTGATGAATGAGTAGCTAAAATAAAGGTATTTAAAATATTTGGTTGAACTTAAGGTTTTTTGAAAGGGATATTTCAAAATTGTAACACTTATATTTACCTACCTGTAATTTAGATACTAATCATCAAGAATATTGGGTCCCTATAACTTATGAATATAAGGTATTTATCGTTTTTAATTTTCAGCATAAATAAAATTAAAATATATTAAAACATCTTGTAATAATATAATAGTTTAGGTTCTACATTAATATTATTGTAATTATTCTATTGTTCTGTTATATTCATATCTGGTTAGGAGTATCAATATTTAAATACTTATATCATATTATCATTATGTATGACAATATATAACAATTCATATTGCTTATTACAAGTTGAATTTAATTTTCAAGTTTATTGATAATGTGTATAATGATAAGAATTAGTAGGTATTTTCTTTATTAAATATTTTTCTCATTTTAAAACAATTTAAATTTATTACAATAAAGGGGAATATATTTTTTTCTATTATATGTATTAAAAATTTATTTACCTACATTTTACTGAATAATAGATATTGTATCAAAATATTTATTCGTCATATTTTAATCAGCTATGAATTTTCAATTTATTGTAAGTAATATTCAAAAGGATTAGTCATGAATCGTGAGTTCTGTAGAGCTTGTAGAGTTTAAGTTATGAATTTCTTCACATTTTTTTTCTAAGATATGTTTTTAAAAATTATTTGAAAGACAATGTTTACCTACAATAATTTTAATTATATTGTAGTAAGAAAATATTTATTAATCTGAACCATTTTTATGACCTGTTCATGTAAATGATATACGATATACCTAAATGCAAGTCTTCTTGGACAATTTATAAAACCAATTGGAATTTTATTCTACTTAGATATATAAAATTTAAGATTATTTGTTTTGCTTGAAAATAAGGGAAACTATAAACATTATAATCATGATATGAGTATAACCTATACAAGCATAATTTCAACCTCATTTTAAGTAAAAATGAAATTTCAATAAATCTACCTATATAATTAAATTATAAATTATTATTAAGTAATATTAAAGATTGAGAGTATAATTTTTAGTAATAATAGTTACAATTGAAAACAATTATTTTAATAAACTGTGTCAAATATATTATATATTAAATATGTTATAATGTAGAAAGAACTATTGGTTGATGACTAATACATTATTATACTTGAGTTTTACTAGTATATTTTAATACCTAAAATGATGTTCCAAGGGTTAAGATAAAAATAACTATTTTAAATAAAAAATATACTAAGTTACATATAAATAAAAAAAATTCATTAGACCAATTGAATTTATATTGAAAAAAATATTTTTTATACTATCCTTATATAAATGTAAATACCTACTTAGGTATGGTTTATTTTTTAATTAATTAGAATTTAGAATGTTTAAAATATAAAATGCAACAATATATAATTATAATATGAGTAATAATACTTTAACTGTACCTACAATAAAATAGTAACATTCTAAAACATTTGTTCACATTTTAATCATTAGTAAATTTTTAATTACTAACATTTGTAGGCCCTTGAAATGTTGATAAAGTTATTGATTATTGAATATAATTGAATCTGTGATAATTTGTTAAAAATTAAAAATATTATTACAAATTTCACTTTTGGAGAATAACTTTACTTTGAATTTTCATGTAGTATTGACTGTATTAAAAATATTAATAACAATAAATATTGATAGTTGAATTTAATGTTTTTGATTTTTCATATTTAAAAATGTCATTATGTGAATATACCTTGGTAACATTCTTTCTGTTTATTATGTCTAGAAGATTATTATCATTTTTTGTAAATACTCAAGAATTAACTACAAATTAAGAAATTGTAAACATTATAATATTTTTATAATTCATTACCTATTATATTAATGTGTTGAATTTTTCTAAAATAATTTTAGAACTTTTTATGTTAAGTTTAGGTTGTAATTAGTATTGTCTTTAAAAAATTGTTGAGATATAGATATGAGCAATTATGTTTAATACTATGCTAAAACTATGAGACCAGATATCACCAATTGCCAAGTTCAATTTAATAACTATAGCAGCAGTTATTAAAGTGGGATCCATGAGACAATCCCAATGGTTCCGAAAGATATGTGAAATATTAAATCATTTATTCTACATTATAGCAATTGAAAAAAAAAATTAAATATATTCCTATATCTTAAATTTGAGTACCCATATATGCGCTACTGCTGTGTGACGGGAGGAAATGTTTGAAAAAGAAAATTCCATGTGGAATTTGGAATGTGGAAGTGAGTGAATGCTAACAAAATAAAATTAAAAAGTGTGTATAGGTACCCTAAACTTGATTAACATTTTAGGCCTTACAGGGCATTGGAGTTCCATAAAACCAAACAATTTTCCAAGGGTGCCTTTATTGTTTGTTTGGGAACCGCTGTACTGTCCTATAGTGTACTAACCACTTAAGCTTTGTGGGTCTTTTAAATTCTGCAGTTTAAATTTATTTATATACTGTGTAAGGCTCTGAAATCCATCACATTACATAGTTTTGTATGGAAAAATACCTAGTTGTGGTTTCTTTAAAATGTAATATATTCAGTGTTTGGCAAGTTCCTTATAAAAAGGAATTCGTTCCGTTCCTCGTTCTTTTTAATAAAAAAGGAATTCGTTCCTTTAAAAAATGAACGAGTTCCTTTTTAGTTCCAAATAAAATAAAAATTTTTATTTAATCATACATTTTTTTTATTCATAGATATACTTTGGTGCTTTACCTAGTACCTAATGACTAAAGACTAACTTTAACGATTAGGTTCAATAACGATTAACAATCACAAAAAATAAATATTGGCAAAATTGAATATTCACACTAAGAAAAAAAATTTTAATCTATATTATTTACATATCTGTGTAAATTGAAACTCGAAAGGAACGAACAATATTTCATAATTTTTCCTTGAAAAAAAGAACTCGTTCCGTTCTTCGTTCTTTTTTAATAAAAAGGAATTCGTTCAACATGCCGTTCCTTAAAAAGGGAACTCGTTCCAGGAATCCGTTCCTTTTGGAACTCGTTCCTTCCAAGCCCTGAATATATTTCCCCATGATGATATTTTGATATTTTTTTTAATATACATTGAAAATCTAATGATAAAAGTTCATGAAAAATGATTGTTACAATTTCGTTTAAGTTATTGTAGTGACCATTCACTCTACCACCCCTACTACGTAGCAGTCAATATACGTATATAATATACGTAGCAGTAATATTAAGTTATCAAAAAATGGTTGGACTATATAGTTTTATTTTTTAATATACTAGTACCACCTCTCTCTTTCTTACGTTATCCTTGCATTGTGAACTTTTGATAGCGTATGTTGAAGGGGTTGTTAATTATAAAACGTATAATTGAAATAAGAAGATAAATGAAATCAAAATGTTTTGAAATAGGATATGATATATTCGTTTATGATTTATACAAATACATATCTGTATTATTTTCTTTATTACCTACTTACGACTTACCAGTTTTCGACGAAAAGACATCGGAAAATCGGGAATCTTCTCTATGGACCGGTTCTTGTAAAGGTTGCTATACTTATTACATAATTACAAAAAAATGTTATATTTTGTAAAATAAGCATAAAATATTAAAAAATCAGGTATGAAAGTATTATTTTTGTACTTATATTTACATTTATACTGTTACTTGCCGACGGTGGATATTATAATCGAAAATTACCATTATTTTATCCAGGATCGTCCTATGGCTGGGTCGAGCAGGGCTTTGTCCCTGACCCCGTGCCTTAAACTTTTCGTTGAAGCCCCGTGCATTGGAGAATTAAAAAAGACATTTTTGCATATTTATAATAATATATATATAGATAATATTATAATGAGCATAATTTTATTTGATTATATTACAACAGAAATTACCATTTTGCGAGGAATAGACTTGATTGGGGCTCACATTTAAACATTTTAAATTCCTTCTTATTGCATGTCCTAACCACTATGTTAAATTTCAAGTTTATATATTTTGTCGTTTTAAAATGAAGCGAAAGTGAAATAATGTGTATTTGAATGTTTAATATACCTACAATTAAAAGATGATTCAACAGAATTCTACTAAGTATGATGTTTTTGCTATTTTTATCACCTTCCTAAAAATCTTACCAAGAAATTATATTTTCCATTTTTACATCATTTCCCAATTCAATAATGGGTTGAATTAAGGAAAATCCTTTCTTTGAAAGTCTCTACTTTAAAAACTAAGCTTAAAGCTATACTGACAAAAATTCATACCCGTATCTTTAGTAGCTCCAAATACCCCTATTTTTCTATCTTCACCCCAGTGGTGATGCGTTTCCCCAATAATTATAACATTGGAAAAAAAATTTGTTTTAATTTGTTTTTTTAAAATTATTTTCAAGTGTTTGTGTAATCTATATGTGTAAATAATATACTGTTGTCAACTATATTTACTATAAATATGTGTGTGTGTGTGTGTGTGTGTGTGTGTGTGTATTATGTCCATCGTGGGGTGACGTTCGAACGACTGTCTCAATTCTAATAGATAGGAGGTAAATAAAAGTTCCGGGGGGTAATCGCATCGATAATGGTTACTGTACGGAGTCCGTGAGACTAGTCTCACTCTGCCAAAGTGCCTAAGTGCCAACGGGCGACACGTGATTCGTTGCGTATATTTGTGTAGTGCGTTATCTTGTACATAGATCTTGTAGCGTTTTTGATCCAATATTGAAATAATAGAATCAAAACATTGTACATTGGATGAATTATTGGACAATGATTTTCATTCATTTACACTAAAATTAAGACTCCCCATACATTTTATTCACGCACCGCTACTGCTTCACCCCTTAAGAATTGAATTTGAGAAATTCAGTGTTATGATATTTTAGATTCTGAACGGAATGATGGAATCTATTGATTTTACAACGATGTGTGTTTTTTTTTTTGTGTGTCTGACGACATCTTTTTTGGCAGTAAAAATGCTTAGATTTGCTTAAACAGCAACTTTTCTGAAAGGAAAATGAATGTAGATGATACTTAGAGTGTTAAAAATCAAACTTTTTTAATACTTTTTAAAAAAATTACAAAAAAAACGGGAAATTTTACACAAAATCACGTTTTTACAAAATACATTTTTTTAAAATGCTCTAACTCAAAAACGAAAAACCGCAACAACTTGAAATTTTCACCAAATCTTTATATTGGCATTCTTTATACGTGGTTATGTTGTCAAAGTATTTTGACATATTTTGACTTATTTATGGACAATTTAAATTTTTTATTTTTGTAAAAAAATTTTTTAAACATCTATGAAATTTTATTGGCTGGCCGAATACTCTTGAAAATTTAATACAAGGTTTATAATAAGTTTAACTTATCGTAACTAAAAATATCGGAAATCGTTTCACTCAAATTTTTTTTAAAAGCCCATAAAGCTCAAATTTGTATAAATGTATCAAAATTACGATAATTTACAAGTTATTTTGTAGATAAAAATTCATAAAATTTTTTCTGTTTATAACTAAGGTTCAAAATTTTAACACTAGGATATCCATACTCTTCATAAATCTATAAAAAAGTTCTACCGGACTTAAAGAAAAAAGTTTTATGACTGTTTGAAATTTAAATTTTTACGAAATTGCATACTATTGCATTATATTTCAATTTAAATATAAAATACTACATTATTATATATCCATTTTAGACAAACATATTAACTCCGTTCAGAATCGTTATTCGTATACAATAATATTTATCATTGCATTCAAATTTAACAAATCCATTGTAATTATGACCTATCCTATAAACGAGGTGCACTCCACCCCCAACTGTACAGCAAAACGAGGCCCATTCATTTTTTTTTTTTTGTGTCTTTGTACACGATCTCGACCAGGAGGATTGCTCCTATATATATAAATTATAAATTTAGTTTTAACTCTCTGATCGGAAATTTCGTAAAGTTGTTGTATGAAGGAGATCAATTTTAAATTTCTTAATAGTTTTTCAAATATTTTAGAAAAACAGAGTAAAATTATCAAAGATTAGTTTACGATTATTTTTTTGATTTTGGTTATTAAAGCGACTTTAAACGCAATTTACTTATAAAGTATACACAAAATTATAAATACACATGATGAAGTCCACACAAAATCAATATAATTTAATTATCTAAGAAACTAAGAATTGATAATTGTGGATAAAACTGTGAATTGTTTTTACAGTAAAAGCAATAAGTTATGAACAATTGCAGAAATAATAATATGTAATTAATACCTATTTATATAAAAGGATTAGAGGATTTAATGAAAGTTTAAATTGAACGTCTATTGGTTACAAAATATTTAATGATATTTTCTATGTGTATTTAAAAATTTATTTGGATCAGACTTCAAGTACAAGTTAGAATAGGTTAATAGTTAACCTTATCTGACTAACCCAAAACTATTATAGGTAGTTAGAGCCTATAATTATAGGTATTATATATTTTACTAAGTTAGGGCTAAAACTAAACAAATTTTTATATGTAAGTAATTTTATGGCGTTTTATTTGGTGAAAGGGGGAGAGATTTGTGGTGTATTAATCGGTTTGAAAAAATTCGTCAATCCGTCCCTCCAGCATATGATGGATATTTATCTCTTACATTTAAATAAATCAACTTATAATTTATTAAAATTTGCCTTCATTACCATATCGGTATTATTATATAGATTATATAGAGATATAATAATAGTTTTTGTTGAAAGTTCTTGAAAAAAGAAATATTATCATATCGATTATATACTTGGTGTATAATGATGTTTATTGTTTAATGCGAGGTTTAATGTATATCCGTATATAGTACCGTACGTTCATACATGGATTCATAGTAATTAAAAAGTTCCTAGTATTATTTATTTTTAGATTTTTAGGTATATACATATATACTATCTTGTAAATAAATAATCATAATAATAGTAGTATTTTTAATCAATTGTCTGAAATATAGATAATAATACTTTTGAATCTGAATTCATTAAGGAATATTTTTGGGAATTAATTTTTCAACAGTTTAAAATGTAATCTTAGATGCTTTATAATACCATTAGTTTTTATGTAGTTTGATTGTTGTAGAATATTTTTATTCTTGTAATAATTAATGGCAAACTTAAATTACTTAGACTATTTTTCAACGACTTTTTTTAACCAGTTTTACCAAAAATATTGTTTTTATTGTATTCTCAACATAGTTATGAGTTTATGACCAACAATTTAATTCGATGTTTGTTTAATAAGTTTGTATTTAATTGATGAATATTGGTATTAAATCGACATGTATTGTATGCTTGTATGATAATTTTAAGGTATGGACATTTTATTTTTCCAATGGTGAATTATTTTAAATTGGTGAATCCAATGTTTGTTAACCTTGGTTACGAAATACCTACTTTTAACTTCCAACAACGAAACGAAAAGCATGTTATTACAAAATAATGCCTTCAACATTTTTAAAAACAGATATAAAAATTAATAACGTTCTAAATATTAATAGAAAGCATATTGTTTCAAATGTATGTTGTAAATTATTGATTGAATAATATGCTATTGAAATTATTTATTCAAGTTTTATAGTCATATTATATAGGTACCTTTTATATATGCGATTAGACTTGTTTTTAATTGGAGATACGTATGATTTTCCCCGCTAATTATTTTTCCTCATAAAAGTTATATTGTGAACGTTTTTAGATGTTGAATCGTATTTTCTAATGGCAAAAACTTGGCAACGATTTCATTTTTTTTTTTTAAAGTTTCGGGCACATGAAGAAACTAGGAAGTTGATTTACATCACATAGATTACACATATGTTATAAAATCAGGTCTGTAAAAGTCTAATACTTATGTAGGTTCTTAGGAGGGAAATATTTGGAACTCTGACAATTTTTTTCAACCCGTAGTAGTTTTTTGCAAACCTTTTATAAAATTTATGTGTGTATGTTTTTGAATAATGAAAACCTACTAATAAGTATTCGGTCGGGTATAGGTCATTTTAACTTATCTTTATAGTTAATTATTTTAGAATGACCAATTTAGTAAAAATTCAGAAATAGTAAAGTGTATCATGTAAATTATAAATCAAATTAATACACACTTGTAATTAAGTATGTATAATATTATAATGTACATATTATATCAAACAATAAAGAATATAATAATAAAATAATAAAAGTTAGCTAAGTATTTTTGTAGCTTTACTACGTATTCCTTATTGTTGGATTTATTTTCATTAACATTAAATTTTTTTTTCAACACGATTTGAATTCGTTCTTAAATTAAATAATTTGTTATGTGTTAAGTTAAGAGAATGTGTGTCTATATTTGGGAAACTTAATTATCTATTTTGAAGAAATAATTTATATATTCTATAAAATAGCCTAACCATCATGGATGCTTGTTGGTGTATATAGCTTTTAATAGTATTTATTCAGGCTATAAGCAGTTGAGAGAACTGTGACGTCATTCGTTTTGACAATGTCGATCGATTGTCGGTCTATTCCAACAAATTAACCCCTGAGGTCGACATTTCTCAACCACATCAAAGCTTCTGTCCAGATTGATTATTTATTGTAATTTGCACCCCAGTAATATTTGATTATCAAATAGTACTGATTATACAGTAATGCAATTATCTAAAGATTCAATATAATTCAACTGTTTTCCCAAAAAACGAACTGTATTCGAAAATATGGTAATTTTCCAATTTAACTGCTTGATTCATTTTATCATGCTCTATACAATATACTTCATATTTTACATTCAAAGTAGAGTTCAGTGTTCGAAATTTCATTTTCATAGGTAAAAGGTAAAAATAAAAAAATGACGTCTTATTCTATTGAAAAATTAAAAAGTAAACAGATTAGAGGATGTTTCACAGAAATAGTAACACTTGGATATTTCAATACCTATGTGTTTTTTTAATTGGTTGTAATGTAACATACATATTTCAAGAGTTCTCAGATCTAATACATGTAATTCACAAGTTTTAGCTAATTTTGTACCTTTTATGAATATTTTTCATTGAGTTTGTTATAAGTTATATCATAACTATTAAGTTATTATACAATTAAATTTGTTATAGAATATTACCTTATTATTTTAAATTAGCTCAATCTGTTGGTGATAATAGTTATAAACGAAAAAAATACTTTATTATATTTATATTATATTTTTATTTTTCGATGACGGTACATTTTTTAGTTACTAGATAATATGTTTGAATAGTACTTTTAATAATATTATTTTTGATATATATATATATATTGATATTATCGAATTAAAAGTATTAATCATTTTATAAGAGTAATATATACATAATAAATTATGTCTAGTATTAGGAGTATGGCTAATCACCAATTTAGCCACTGTGTTTGGCTTGTGTTTAAATAATATTATCCATATAAATTATTAAACGATCCATAAGTCATACAAATATTTCAATTTAAAGATGACACGTTAAACTGTTATAGCATTTCGACTAACATAGTAAAGATAACTTTACAATTACATTTACATTTTTTTATTTATATAACCACCTTAACAAAAACATTTTTGAAAACCTTGACCTGATAATAATTGAAAATTTGCAATTTTTCTCAATTATTTGGATTTTCCCGAAAGATCTTTTATATTGACGGGAAGCTTTAGACAGTCAGTTAATTTATTTCTTGTGTATAATTGGATAAGTGTACCATTTTTGTTTCTAAGCTTATAATCTTGATTTTTGACAAAATTTATGATGACAAAAGTGGTTTCTTAAATTCTACTTTGCTTTTATTAACTTCCGAAGCAAATAGTCGAAGAGAATCTCCAATTTTTACGAGGAAATGTATTGATAAACTTAAATATAAATTTTTATACAGTTTTTAAATAATATAGAAATGTACACGACTGTGTGTAATATTTATATTATTGCAATTATTTTACCTACCAGTTCACCACTCGCATGTCTTACTTCTATTCAACTATCCAACATATCAATATTAATAAAAATTTTCAATTTTAAGATATTGTATTATTATTGTAAACAGATTTAATTGTATGGTCAATGTTATTTATTCCTTAGCCGATAGCGGCTAGATAATGTTAAAACGATCCATTTGTTTTGGTGGCTTAAGGGGATTTAACCAATGATTTTCTGTCTATCTATCACACGCGAAACATAGGAATTTAGACGTTTCATATTTCGAACGTACCAATCGATTAATTCATGCGATAACAATTTTAAAAACTGATTTCAATTTGTCATTAAGTCTATTTTAGATCGACTTTCCCACTTTTTTCATTTGTCCCCCAAACATTTCACAAAATAGAATTAAACCATTTGGAAACGTAAAAATCAACAAAAGTTAATTTTTGGGAATGTTAAGTGCTAAATTTTTTTAAAAAAAAAGTGGGAAAGTTTTCTAAAGAAGACTTAACGACGAATTCAAATCAGTTTGCAAAATTCTTATCGCATTAATTAATCGATCGGTACGTTGGAAATAGAAAACGTCTAAATTCCTATGTTGGGCGTATGATAGACAAAGACAGAAGATCATGGATTACAATCCTATTAAGTACGACATTTTGAAATTAACCATAAGCATTATGGTAACTTAAAACTGACTAATCTTAATACTAGCCGTCCTTCGAATACTAGTGGTAACATATATATATATTAATATTGATACATTTTTTAAATTTAAAAAAATAATGTATTTTATGTTGTTTCAGAGCCTTGTAGATTGGAACCAACCTATGTTTTGGCAAGTTGGATCATTAGGCCCTAAGTATAAAGAATGGGTGTTGGCTCCTGTTGATCGAAGACTGAGATTATTCAGCTCCGATTTTATTGAGTCGCTCACCATTACTTCTTGGTATATGGTACCATCAATTTGGATACCTGTTATGTTTTACCTGATATACATTGGTTACCAGAGGTTAAGAAGTACGCTATCCAGCACGGTAGACCAAACATCTTTCGGTAAGAATAGTAAAATATCCTTCATTGGCTTATGGCTTTATTATGCTTGAACTTTATCAACTTTCGACTTTTAATTAATTCACCTAATATTTTTTGAACATAATTATAATCTAATGTCGGAATGTCCTTAATTGTTAACAAAATTACTCCCGAAAGTATGGACTGATTATTTAAAGAATTTTAACCAGTCACATTAAAACAAAATCTTTGTTTATTTTACTTGATTTTAGATTATCTATTAATAGATAAAATCTCTCAGGAATGAGAAAGCATAAGATACATTTAATTTAGTTTGAATTGTAAATAGTGAAGTTCATGTGAGATATAGGATAGATATAATATAATTGATTTAACACACATTCTTATTAATTCTATTTTATTTTTATTTTATACAATATTCCTAGTATATTATTTTTGTATATTTGAAAAAATAGTAAAACACAATTTTTTTTCTACGTTTGTCATTAATCAATATCTAAATAAATTTAAGTTATTCATTAAATATTCTTACTTTTTTTGTTAAATCATGACATTATATCGGTCCACAAATCAGTAAACTTTATTTGTGAATCATCCTGTATTATTTGTGAAAAATCGTACAAGTAGAATAAAACTATTAAATATTTTTTTGTCAAGTAGAAATGTAGTATTAGTAAAATGTTTTAATTAATATTCGTTGGTTGGAACAATGTAATCATTATAAAACATTGATAAAGAACTATAGGTAATGCTTTTTATGATCTAAGATCATATATTAATGAATCATAGTATTTATTCATATTTAATAATAATCATATCATTTGTGGCATATATTTTAAAAGTTAGAATATTTTCAAAATATGTTTTTAAAAATCAGTTAAAGTTTGAGTAAATCTATATGTTTTTGGATTGTAGTGCCAAAATGTTAAGTCATCCGAGTGTGATGTTGGCGAGACTTGGCGATTTTTAGGTCATGACGTCAAACTATTTCTCCACTCGTGAAACGACCTACACAGTTTATGGTTAATAAAAAAAAATTTATGCAAATTGTAGTTTGTGAGCATTTTTCAAAATAAATATTTTGTTTAACTATGAGTGTTAATTTTATTCCTTATTTTTACTTTAATTTAATAAAAATTGTCAACTTTAAGTTGTAAAATACTTCCAAATCTTTTTCAAAAATATATAATGTACAATACATTGCAATTCTACAATACCTTAAATAGTGTTTATGAAATGTATGTTGACTGTAGTGCATGAATATTTATTATAACCTAGATTAGGTATTTAAAATATTGCAAAATAGTTTTATTATGATTGCGTGTGTAGTCAGAAAAAAAGTGGGCGTATACTAATCAATAATAATTTAAAAATTAATTATATTTTAAAATGGTGTTTAATAATATGTAGTTATATAAATAATATATACATATATGTGTGTGTGTGTGTGTGTGTGTATATGATAATGAATATTTGGAATTGTTTACCCTAGTGATCATAAGCGCCAGGTTTTGAAAATTTCATGGGATGCTCATTATTTTATAAACTCATGTACTGTTTTAGCTCTTACAGTCTTACCATATATTCTTATTTTTATTTCTCTTAAATTGTTCGTTAAATAATTACTGAAATATGGTTGTTTGTTGTTTTGTATCTTATAACATTTCAGTTTTTAATAATATTAATATCATGCAAAATCACAAGAAAAAATTTGTTAAAAATAAAATTAATATTTTTCGTATATGTATATAACAAATATTGATTTTTTATATGATAATCATGGGGGGCTGCAGCCCCAGAGCCCCCTGTACATGGCGACAATACTAATGATGCTTGGAATATGTACTTGATATTATCAATTTATGCTACTGAAATATTATTTTAAATTAAAAATATGAATACATAAAGAACGTACAAATATTTTATGAAAAAAAAAAAAATAATTTCAAATACAATTTCCAATTGGAACTGTAATAAATTTTATGTAAGTATCATATTTTATGATATGTCAAAAAGATTATAAAATTCCTTTGTATTGTTCTCGGTCAAAATAATAGGTATAAATTACAATTTATGACTTAACCATAAGTATCGATAAAATTATTTATAAAATTGTGATACATTATTAAATAATTAATAATAAGTTAATAATAAACTAAATATGATAAAATATACAGTTTTTGTCTAACATCTATTTTATAGTCAATGGTATTACTATAAGAAATTCTGCTACCATTACAGAAAAAAAAACACAAATGCAAGTCCCGAATCTTATACGGGGTGGCAGAACAAAAACAACCGCATTTAAGATTAGTTCAAATGTAACTTAGGGAGTGGGCATCGCACATAATTGCCCCGAACGTCTCATTGTGCAGTACGTGACGGGAAGTTTAGTTGCTATGGCACAGTTGAATATTCAACATCGCTTATTCGCCGTAGAGATATTTTTCTGAAACAATGAGTCAATCTCGGCTATACAACACGCAATACGCATAAGCGTTTCGGACTTCCTCTGCATGAAGTTGTTCCAAACCGATGATCGATTTCAAAATGGGTTAAAGATTTTCGGGAACATGATAATGTAGTCCTAAAAATTTTTAAACGTGTTTCCCATTTTAAAATCGATCGATCGAAATACTTTCAATTATGAACAAAGATAGCCTAATCGTTTTTAAAAGTATTGACTGTGAAAAAGCCGTACAAATAAATAATAATTATATTATCATAACAAATGTTGGTCACAGATAATACACAATGGATAGGCTATGTGTTAAGATAATGATATCTTCTATCCTACTGGGCAAGAATTTCAATGAATTAGGGCCGTTTCACATGGACGTGTATCGTACGCGCGCGTTTTCATTTTACATTGGTTAAGTTCATACGTGCCAAACCGGCGAGGGAAACGCGCTATCCTCTGAGTGGCGCGTATGAACTATGAACTTAACCAATGTAAAATGAAAACGCGTGCGTACGATACGCCGCATATGATACGCGTCCATGTGAAATGAGCCTTAACGATTGATATTTGCTGAGTGAGACGAAAAATTCGGGAACGCTTGATAAGTATGGCCTATCTATTATTGTATGTTATCTATGGTTGGAAACATGAAAATATTAAAAAATGTAATTCCATATATTTGAAACTTTAAAAAATAACATATCAGATAAAAATGTCATTGTTATGATACACGCAATGATAGTTGATCATTCAAGTCTGATCGTATCAGCATAATTGTCACACACACACACTATTTTATGATGTTTACGTGTTCGGTGTACCGGTATACTTTAATACTTACTACCTTTAATTATGTGGATTATAATGATTTTTCATAACTCTATTATTATTTTTTTTTGCGAAATCCGATTCCGAGTTGTTTTGCTATGAAATTATTGTATAATGTACAAAACAATGGGCGGCACACGCTTTATAAGTTTGATGTTTTTTTCATACTGTTGTATTATTATTACCATTTATCACTGACCTTGCGTTGATCACTAAGCACTTGTCGAATGCAAGTTCGCGTCGGTTTCGGAGCTCGAGGCGCACACAACTTTTATGATAAATGTTGCAATATTCCAATCGGCCCGTATCCGACAGCGTGTTCCTAACCCGGGGTACAAGAACCGCGCACCCGCACCATACACACGGACAAGATGTTCATGACACTTGCGACATCATCGGCACAAGAGCCGTCGAGCGTCCATACACGAGAAGTTGCGTTTATGAGTCGTCTCCCCGCCACTAACAACAACACCTAGGCCGACGGCGGTGCGGCGTCCACGGGGGTTCGAAAACTTCGAGAAACGTGGCGGCGTGCGTGTGTGTATACGCCTGGCGTCGTTACACTCCCCTACCGACCTCCCCCCCTGCACTCAATTATTGCCATACAGTTCGGCAATTTTTTCGGGTGGAGGTGGAGTTTATTGCGTGCTTCGGCGTCGGCGGTTGTGGCGGGGACGGGGGTGGCTGGCGGCGGCGTCTCGAGGTGGCGCCTGTCGCCGGTTTGGCGGCTCGCGGCAGACGCCAAGTCTCCGGTTATATAGCACGCGCAATCCCTGCGGTCGTCGCGTGCTCGTTCACCCACCGCACGCACCCGTTAGACGGGAAAGGGGTGAGGCGTCTCGCTTAACGGGGCGGCGGCGGCGGCAGTATCGATCTCCACGCGCCGGTGGTGACCGTCGTGTGCATGTACCGACGCTGCGCCATCTCCACCACCATCACCACCATCACCACCACCATCGTTCACTTGCTCGGTCGCGCGACCAAGCAGACGCCGCCGTCATTATATTATAATACCTATTCTGTGACGGTTGTGTGCGAGGTGGTATACATTTACTTGCTCGGGCACCCGCGCGCGCGTGTGTGTAGGACTTTAACCGCGCACCGCCACCGCCGTTCCACAGACCTATATAATGACATTTTCGAACTGTCGCCGTGCGGTGTACGCATCGCGTGCACACATATGCGCGTGTTCCTCGCGTCCCAGTGCGCGCGGTGCTGTCCCGTCCGCCGTTCGCGCAGCACCATGACGGGCGGCCGACGGTGACGACGACGACCCCCAGTTGAATTTTCGCACGTTTCCCGCCCGTCATGAGCAGCCCGCGGTCCGATCGTGTTTCGTGTTCCGCCCGTCGGTGCCCCCCATGCACACTTATACCCCGACTCCCCCGTGCCGTTATCCCTTCCCCTCACCATCATGCGCATATAGACCCTTTTAATATCCACTGCAGTCGTTCACCATCGATTATAATATTAATAGTGTTATTATAAAAACATTTAATGTCCGCGCGCGTGCGCGATCCAGAGAGTTTCGTTCCTATCCCAATAATATAATAATATTATTGTCTCTCGCATTGTTAAAAATCATTGAGGGTGGTTTTCCTTTTTTTTTTTTTCTTTTCTTTTACCATAAAACACGATGATATATTGGGGGAATCGCGCTTCGAATATTTCCGACCCTCTTGTCCTCGTGTACGTACGTGGTTGCGGTGTTTGTATACAACGCATTATCTCCCGTTAATGACTCGGAAAATGTGGTTCCCGTAAAAAATTAGTCATTTTATTATTACCATTAATGTCAGTTATCAGAAGTAAATACATTATTTATTTATTTTATTTTTTGTTTCGTTTCATAGAAACTATGGTTTTCTTTATTTTAATCTCTTATTCATAATTTTCAAACAATTTAGTTTTTTCCCAATACCGTTTTAATCGTACTTCGTCCTCTAAAATTTATATTTTTTCAACGTGACGTTTATTAAACTAATAACATCGTATAATATTAGGTTGTATAATTATACCTATCCTATTTCTTTTTTACGTGTTTACATTTCGTAAATTAACTTGTAAAAAAAACAAGAAAAAACAATTATTTTAAGTAGGTTTACATGTAGATGATAGAAATTCTTGAATGGATGGTGAATAATTAAAATGTCATTTAATTGAAACTTGGAAATTAAATGAATTATTAATGATTCAACGTTGGTATGACATATTTCAACTATATATATATTCAACAGATCTAATAAATAAAATATAGCGTAGTACTTGAACAATAAAAATAATTTATTTTCTTACCTATTCTAGTTTTATAAGTATTATATATATTATCATTGTATTCGTTGTAATATTATTCATTTTTTTATGCTAATAATAGAAAAATTGAAAAGTAAATAGGTATAATGGCAATCTGTATAAGAGAATCGGACCAGGACTCTCTCTAATGTACAGTAAGGGGGAGTACACCTCATTCATGGGGTAAGCCATTTGTTATAATGCATGTATTAATTCTGAATGCAATTCTAATATTATCATTGCATACAAACAACGATTCTAAGCGGAAATGATTTGTTAATCCAAAATAGGTATATATTAATTTATTAAGATATAATTATTATGTCAATATTTGCTCTTCGAACGCTTATAAAAAAATATTCATGCCTATGTATTTTAATCATTTTTGAATGACATTAAAAACCACTTCTGTGGAATATTTTATTAAAATTTCAAGTATTTTCCCAGTGAAATTTTTTTTATCAACAGCTAAAAAAAAAAAATTTAAAAAATCAAATAATTTAAATCCCTATAAATTGCTTAAAAAATGGTAAAAGTAATAACAAATATTTAAAATTGTTGCTTTATGCAATTTTGTAAAAATTTAAATTTAAAACTTTCATAAACATTTTCACTAAAAGTCCGTTTGAAATTTTTTCTTAGTTACTTGAAGACAAACTTATGGACAACCTTGTGTTAAAATTTTGTATTTTGATTATAAAAACCAAAAAATTTATGAATTTTAACTGCAAAATAACTTGCAAATTATCGGGATTTTGACATATTTCATAAAAATTGGAACTTTAAGGGCTTATAAAAAAAATTTGTGTCAAACAATTTTCGAGGTTTTCATTTGCAACAATTAAAACTAATAACAAACCGTGTATTAAATTTTTAAGATTTTTTGAACAACCAAATTTTTTTATTGATATTTTAAAAAGAAATACATAGAAAAATTGAAAATATCAGTTGTTTATAAATAGGCCAAAAACGTCAAAATACTTCGAAAACTTAACTACGTACAGTAAACGCTGATATAAACTTTTGGTGAAAATTTCAAGTATTTGCATTTTTTCGTTTTTGTGTTAGAGCTTTTAAAAAGAAAGTATTTTATTAAAAAGTGGTTTTGTTTAAAAATTCCCGTTTTTCTATAATGTTTTTATGGTTTATCTCGAAGCTTTTTAAAATTATTGAAAGTGTTTACTTTTAACTTTTTAATATGGATGGCCCAAGTACCATCCATATTCACTTTCCTTTCAGAAAAAATGTTGTGTAAGGAAACGACTATTATAATTATATTATAATATTGATATGATTACTTTACCAAAAGATATCGTTAGACACAAAAATAAAAATAAAAAACACACATTGTAAAATTTATACATTTTCACTCTGTTCACAATCTAAAATTTGTTTGAAAGATAAAATGCTATGATGGGTTCTATGAAATACTTATACATTTGATATCAAACTATATTTAAAGGATAACAAATATAACTCTATCTCAGAATGTTTTTTTTCTGATTCCTAAAATTTCAAATCTCAGGATTAACAAATCTAATGATTTAAATATACGAAAGCCTACTATAATATACAATAATATTGTTTTATTCATTCAAATATTATCTATTATGAATGAGTTATAAATATTTAATTAATATTAAGGACTTTTATTTTATCAACTGCCCGTTATCTGAATCATTGTGTTTCATTTAATTGTATCAAGGTCTTAGAGCATAATTGTAGGAGAGTCACGTAGTCTATAATAAATAATAAAATATATAAATGAATAATTTATGTCTGCAAACATATGATTCGTAAAATTTATAAAAAAAAAATCGAATATTTCAAATGCCTATAAGTTGCTTAGTAATCAGTATAATATTTTGAAAAAATATAACTTGAAAAAAAATGCAAATATTAACAGCTGGTAAAAATTACGAGTTTCTGTGACTTATACTTTTTGAATAATAACAAATATTTAAAATCGTTTGAAGATGAATCGTTATTTTATGCAATTTTGTAAAAATTTAAACTTCATACGGTCATAAACATTTTTCCTTAAAATCCGGTAGGTATCCGGTAGATATTTGTTTATAGTTATTTAAAGAGTAACTTAAGGGTAACTTTGTGTTAACATTTTGAACTTGAAGTACATAAAGAAAAATTTTTATGAATTTTTAACTACAAAATAACTTGCAAACTATCGCGATTTTAACATATTTCATAAAAATTTGAAAGTTATAGACTTATAAAAAAATTTGTGTGGAACGATTTACAATTGTTTTAGTTGCCATAATAATTACTTTTATTAAACTTTGTATTAAATTTTCAAGAGTTATTGAATACCTACCTAAACTTTTTTTATCAGTATTTCAAAAAAAAAAAAAAACGTAGAAAAATCGAAAATGTTTTAATTGTCCATAAATAAGTTTAAAAGATGTCAAAATAATCATGTATAGAAAACGCCAATATAAGCATTTGGTGAAAATTCCAAGTTGTTGCAATTTTTCGTTCTTGAGTTAGAGCATTTAAAAATAAAATATATTTTGTCAAAACGTAGTTTTGCTTAAAAATGTTCTGTCTTTTCGTAATTTTTTATGGATTTTTCGATGCTTTTGATAAATATTGAGAAAGTATACCCAAGTACCATCTACATTCACTTTCCTTTCCGAAAAGTGGCTGTTTAAGGAAAGCAAAGTATTTTTACTGCCCTAAACCGTGATGACAGACACAAAAAAAAAAATAATCTTTGTAGAACCAATAGATTTCATCAGTCCGTTAAGAATCTAAAATGCATTATATACTATGAATTTGCACTGTTTTATACTCCCGTAAATGATATTGCATCATCTTTAATTTTATGATTCAAAACTCAAATTGTATTACATATAGCATTTATTAATGCCATTGCATTAATTATATATTGGTCTTAGCAAATATTGTAATTTTGTTTGCAATTGACACGCCAAAAATGTATTCATTTAATACATTTTAACTATTATTTTTATTAGTTTCTCCATAATTGTAATTTCATAATATTTTACACATACCTACATGACTGTTTTATTTATTTTATCGTTACTATAAATTATTTATTTTTACAATATAATCTTATTATTGAATATATACAGTCATCTAATAACTTATACTTTTAATTATTTTAAGTACCTATATGTCATATATGATGATTGATAAGCAGATAACCTAAACCTATATTTTTATGTGTATTCTAGTTCTAATGTATTTTGAGGGTATATTTAAATGAAGGTTTTATTTTTTAAACAATACTTATATCATTTAATGAATATAATATGTATTATAAAAATATTTTTTTTCTGTTATAGATAATTTTTCGATAGGAACATGGGTTATATGTTCAACCGTCTTGGGTTTACTTTTATGGCCTCTTATTGAGTACACTATTCATCGTTGGTTGTTTCATCTGCAGCCTCCAGATAACTCGCCTCTACTTATTACATTACATTTTGGCATTCACGGTCTTCACCACAAGGTATGTTATATTACAGTTTCAGTAGCATGTGGTTAGAAAATTAATATTGTTAAAATAATTATTATTATAAGAAAAAAAATTTAACTAGCTATTTAGTTATATTATTGTTATCTCCACTAATTATTTTTAATTACATCGTACAAATTGAAATTGTCTTGGATGGAGAAATAATCGCTATTAACAATTAATTTAATAAAGTGCTTAGATTTAAATAATTCGAATAGAAAAATCATAATATACAATCTAACTTAACCTACCTATATACTATACCCAAAATATTATTAAGATACCTATTTGAAAGAGAATTAAAAATTGATGATTTAAGTATTCATGTGCGTAGTCGTTTAAATGTCTCTAACTACGATGAAAAATTGTATTAAAGCTTTTGAGTACTACTGGTAAATATAAGTCAAATATTATTAAATATCTGTTACACTTATGAAAAAAATGTAAAGTTATATTTAAAAATATGTAGTATATAATTTACTTAGCTTAACAGTTTAATTACTTTTACAAATTATTAAAAATAATTTTTTAAAGGAGATTATTCCGGAGATTATTTTTATTTTATTATAATGACAGAAAATAAAAATGTATTACTTTCTGTTAAGTCAAATTATTAGGATCTAAGAGAATTCGATATTGTTTATAAATGTACTTTAATTGCAATCAAAACAGGAAAAATGAATAGGACTATTTCAAATGATATATGTAATACACGTCTGTCTTCAACTTCTTTAATACATTTTCAATAATATGAAACTGTATTTAAAATGTATTTAACTAAATTACTAAACGCGAATTTAAAACACTAATTATTTAAGTTTATCATCGGCTTATCTTTTTTAATTTTACTCATCCTACTAATGTATTTGAAATATTAGAGATGTTGGCATTCAATATACTATTATTATACTTATAATTATATTACTATGTAGGTATAGTAGCAATAGGTTTGATTGTTTTGAATTTGTCTATTTTTGTACTAAAATATTTAAAACTTGTTTTTAATTGATTTTGAATAACTTGTTTTACGTTTAGTGATTTTGGTTTTTTGTTCCGTACTATATGTTATTTTTTAATATAACATAATAAATATAACCTTTTATCGTTATAAGTTTATAACCTATAAATGTACATATATTATGAATTATAAATGATACACATATCATATTTATAAAGGGGTGTGTGAAGGCTGAAACCCTTCATAAGCTGTTACTTTTACAATATTATTTATATAATATAGCTATTTAAATACCATTATTAATTATTATTCTCAACCGATTTGCAATTATTAAAATGTTAAATTAATCATTTTTATTTTGAAATTGGCGTTTCTAATAATTGTTATGCTTTTATAAATAACATTAACCTAAGTTAAATTGGTTATACCACTCGTAGTTATAACTTTTTTAATTAAAACATTGAATTTTGCTTTGTATATTTTGAAAGGTTTACCAAGTAAATTTAATACATAATTATAATATATTTTCTTATTAATTATTTATTAAGTATTAAAGTTATTATTATTATGCCAAACAACAAACAAAAAATTATTCATTGTATTCTCTATAGTTTAACCATGTAATTTTCGATATTATTGATGATTTTAAAGTAGAACTAATTGACTGACGTCAATGTTAAACCTCTCTTTATTACAATTTTCGATTAAACGCCCATGTTTGTTATAGACTTAATTTATTTGTCATTTCAATTTTGTTCTTTTATAATTATAATTGAAGTATAAATATATCCATACTTCAGTTTTCAAGAAGTATGTCATTGCTTTTTAATAGATTTAAACTTTGTTTTCAATTTTAACTTCTAACTTCGTACTTACTCTGAATACATGAATTACATGTTTATTTCTTTAAAAATAACCTTAAATGCCCAATTTGCAAAACGCTGTGTCATTTTATGGACAATTAGGAGGAAAATATTTTAACCATAATTGAGAGTGGGCATTTTTTATCATAATATTCATAAATATGAATATATTAGTAATTCATAATTATGAATAAATACTAATATGTTAGTCTTTCTGAGTTGACATGTTTTTTCTTGTTAAAAATATGAAGTTCCTTCTGCTAGCTGTTTGTTATTATTTATAACTATTTGTTATTTTGTAAGCCTATAAACATAACAAACTACACGTTTTATAAAATAATTTTTACTAAATTCTGTGGTTGAACATCGTTATCCAGAATACAACGCATCTAATTACACAAACAAATATTAATTTTTTCATAGTACTATGAAATCAAGTTTAAACTTCATTCCACGTACAACAGGTCACTAATAAATTTAAATATAATTATGACAAAAGTTCTACGTCGAACTGATATAATTGATTACCATTACTTAGTGTGATAACAAAATTATAAAAAACGATTACCAATACACCTACTCATACATTTTTATTATTGTGGTATAAATTATGAGATGCTTTTGTATTATATAATTGCTTCATTCACACACTTACTAAAGTATTGTGGAATAGTTCGTATAACCATAACCAAATGCTATTGCAATTTGATTCGTAGGTTTTATAAATATAGGTACCTATATAATTATATCTATATTATATTGTTTTTTTTTTTAATTTATGCACTTGAAACTCCTATTTTTCTCTGAAAATTAAAGAACGTGTATCCATAAAAACAATTTAACAGATAAAAAAAAACCCGACGACAAAAAAATTACGTATTAAAAAAAAAAATCAAAAAATACGAAGAAAACCAAATTGTGGAAAAAAATTATTCCATGATTTTTATTAGCCCTTTATTAAGCAACAACAATAAATAATGATTAGGTATATTATGAATCATCAAAATACTTTATTATATTATTTCCTATTTATTAATATTCTCATGTTGTTTAGCAAGTAAATACAAATAAATAGTAATGGTACATAAAAGTATATTGCTCTTCCCACACTTATTACATCTAGCTTAGAACTAGCCGCAAGAACACTCCTAGAAGCTCACGGATTATTTCAGTTTTTGTTTCGTCGAAATCGGTTCATTATTAGTTTAAGCGGTAGGTGTCAACATATACATACATTACACCGAAACACATTACCTTTTTCTGCAGTCTGGTAAAAAATAAATAAAATCTGTTTATAAAAAAAAGTGATTACTATAAAAATAAACAAATTTATATTGTTAATTACTGTTGAAATGAATTATAGTTTTATTTTATCTATTATTATTTAAATGTATTAAATGCAAGTATAATAAACTAGATTATATGATTTCTTATATATATAATGTATGTAACTACAAACTTGTTAGTGATTACACAATATTCTTCATCAAAGAATCCATATAAATAAACTACATAGTACACTTGTATGTATGAATAATATGATGGGTCGATTGCTTTTACATGTTTACTACCATCGTTTTGGTAGACATTTAATTACGTAATTTTCAGAAATTATATTTAGGATTTTGAATACTTAGTCATTAACTCATAACTTATTATGATAATAAATGAGTATTATGTAATACATATTATTTTATGTTTAATATAGATAACAACTAATAATATTGTTAATGTTAATTATTTGAAGGAATCAATCTTCAACTTTATTACAACTATAATATTAATAATACTTCGATACTTATACATGCAATTAGTATTTAGTTATTGTTTTTGACACATTTAGTTCTAATTTATTTGTTAAAATGAATGGTCAAAACTATAATGTTTCTTTCATTCTTTGTTTATTGCATAACGTGTAATATTTAATCAAATAACATACAAAATAGTATAGATAATTCGACAAGTCTTAGAAAATAGTAATTGGTCTGGTGTTTCGACTGATAGTTGAGGTTTTACATTCTATGGCATAATATGCTGTATGCTTATGTATTCCTTATTTATATGAATATAATACGATGCGTCTATGCCTAAGGTATATTCAAGTATACATGCTGATGCTCGTTCTTTCAGGTACCTACATCGTATGTGTTACATAACTAACGCTTATTCAAATTATTATAACCTGTTTTTCGTGATCCTTTTTAATACCAACAGTTTTTAAATTATTTTAAAATCATATAATGTATTGAAATATGTAAAATTTATATACGCATTTTATGGTGAATATTGTATTATTTTTTTAAATCTGAAATTCAAATTCAAATTAAATAATGCCTAACAACAATTGTCGTAAACCTTTTATAAATAAATACATAATTCGTGGATATTCAATTGATTAGGTATTAGACATGTATTTAGGCTATTGTTGAATTGCTATTTTTTCTTCGACCATCGAAAATATTTGTAGTAAAATATCTCAATAAATTCATGTGGGTATTTATGTACCTATGGTAGAATATAATTAGAGTATCACACGCACCGAAATTGGTTGACGCTAAATTTAATATAGCTGCATTACGATAAATAACATGCTTTATTAAAAGTACTTTTATTGTAATTGTAGTTGTTTTAATCCACTAAACAATTTTTTTTTTTTAATGCGATTAAAAATTATATTTTGTGTGATATATTATTATTAATTTTTTTTTTCGTGTAGACTGAAAAATTATTTCAAACCATTATAAATAAAAAATGAACGTTTTTATAAACTTATTACACTAATTAAAACAATTTTATTTTTAAATAGAATCTGTGGAAATTGTATTAAATAATATGTAAACAAAAATAATTAAACCAAATTTAACCTATAATCAGTTTATAAAGTATTGCTATATTGAGTGGCTATTTTATTCATGTATATCAAGTTATCAATTATACTCCGCATGCTTATTGTAATAATTAATTACAGATTGTACGCTTTATATTAAGTTTTTAAAAAATATATACATCATTACTTTATTAAGTTCTTCATGTTTTCGATTAGATTTTGTATTTCAAAAACTTCTTTTTGGTCTCAATTTTGTTATAAACTAGGTGTATTTTATTTTTTATTTTTATCCTTTACAAATACTTCAATCTATAGAGTATTATAGATTATAAATTTGGCATTGTGTTTTCTATGTCACTGTTTAAAATTATTAGGTTAACACAATTGGATTATACCAAAATTTATTGTTGAATATTATGAAAAACAAAATTTTATTTTTAAGATTTCAAGCTATTTTGTTTAGTAAATTATAAGATAGTTGTTTATTTATTTATTTTTATTTTTTGTTATTTCAATAAATATTTATCCTATTAAATATTTGTTTCAAAAGTTATGAAACCAAATAAATTACTTTGCAAAAATTATGTGAAAAATATTTAAAATTACTACTCTGTGTTTGTATCTGCAATGCTCAATGTATTTCTGCCCTAATTCCTTTGGTTTTCCAATTTAAACTTTGATAAGTAATAGTGTTAAATTAACATAAATTCCATCTCAAAATTAACAAAGAAGGTATGTGCAAAGAGTCGAACATGAAAAATAAATATTATAATTATTAAAAAATCACATTAGGTCCTTTTTAAAAAAAAAAAAAAAATTTAAATATTGGTGTACCGCATACATTCTTTACGTTATAAAATCCCATTGGAAAATGTATGTAAGTAAAATATATTTTTATCATTCTTTTAAAATCAAAATATCAATAATCATATCGACTGATGACTAAAACTGAATTATTCATTTAAATCAGTCAAAATTACTTTTAAGTTAAATTATATAATTCAAATAATTCATGATTTTTCCATTATTTTTATATATGTTTCCGTATACTTGTGAATGCTGAATGTATTATTATTATACTACTCATAATAATTATAATTCCTCTTGGGATGAGCGTTTAGTAATCACATAATTTAATATAAATACACGTACCTATTACAAAAATACATTCTTTGGCCTTTACGCTAGGAAAGTCTTTTTCTCTCATTATTTTTCACATTTAATGATACTGTCCAGTGTCCACATGTTACATGCTACATACTATAATATTATAGAAACACCTTGATAACGTATTGATGTGCGCGTGCTTTTACGTTGAGATGTAAAAACCGATTGTTTGACTGTTCGAATTTGCACGTTCAGCTTTTTGAATTCAAATATATAAGTGACACGCACCATTGCTACAAAGTGCAAGGGATTGAATACAATATAACAGCACTCGAAAAAAAAATACGCAACACCAGATCTAATAGGATTCGATGTAACCTATTCAGAACGGAAAGGAAAAAAGCTACATTTTTCGATTCTTTCATGTCCGGCCGGCGAGTTTAATCGATTATTCGAGCGGAGAGAATCCTTCAAAATGACGACGGCTGTCGGTTACCATCTGAAATAGACTTCATAGTCTCAAAATTTATGGTTTTTCTGAACTATCAAAAGCTGCGTGAAAAAAAATCCAGTCAATATACATAGAAGGAACACACCTGCCGTTTAAAATACTACAGGTATTTAATATACTCAACACAATAGTGTGACCGGTAAACTCATTGCGTTGGTCGAATACTAACAATAATACGCAATCATAAATATGGGTTCATAATTTAAAAAATTCCCGTGACACTTTCAAATACTCGAATATATTCAATACCCCCGTTCGAGTTTTTTTTAAATAAATCCACATTCTGCAGGAATTTAAAAAATATTTCTTTCATGTTTTCATATTTTCAAAAATGTAATAAACTTCTTTTTAGATATTTATGAATTAATGATATTATGTTTCGAATTGTTTTATTGTTACATTGGTTGAATTACTGTTAGTAGCTAGTATGACAAGTGAGACTACAACAAAAAGTACATACTTTGTATGCAAGTGATCAGGCATCCGGTTCAACAAACGGTTATATATTATCTTACTCAAAAATTTTATTAAATAACTTAATTTTTTTATTCGCTTCGTAAAATCCATTAAAATATTTTACCTACTAGTTTTTCAACCTCATTTATAGTCTTCTGTATCACAATTAAATACAAAAGAATAAATTTGTATTGGTATAGTTCTGTTTCAATGTTTAGAATACATTTTTTTTTAATCATATTTAATTACAATATTTACTTCATCAAATTATATGGAATATGGCCGATGATTTTACTGCATCAATTGTTTATAAAATTAATTGCAGTTAATGATTTTTCCATCTATTTCATCGTTTTTAAATATAATGTTTGTCGTTAATGTATTTTTGGTTTATAGCGTTGAGTATTTTACAATTTCATACCTCAAAATCGTCAGTATTTAATATTTGTAATATTGCTCTTTTATTTTCTTACGCTTGAGTTTATAAATCGTTTTTTTATTCATTTGATAATATATGATATATAGCGATATTAAAGAAGATATAAATAAAAGTTGAACTTCCTATTGTCCTAGACTAAATGAGAAGTGTCGGGCCAGACAAACATTTAACAAAAAGAAAGTCTTGGTTTGTATGTGGTTTTATACTTGAGTTAATTGAAAAAATATTTTACATCAAAATATGGAATGGAATTTTTAATATTAAAATTTAATTTTCCTCGCGAATTCGTATTTTGAGATAAAATATATTTCTGTTTTCGATGTTTTTTAGTTACTTACTCGTATTGTTGTGTACTATTTAATGAAGTACCTAGGCAATGATACCTGTGCAAAAATTATTATGACGTATACGGTATACCTACTTGGTATATATAATTTGCAAATTTACTTTGATGGCAGAAAGTTAATATTAGTACAGTTTATTAGAATAAAAAAATCATCTTTATTATTAAATTTAGTCGCTGTTATAAATTGCCGAGAGGACTAAGCTTAAGAGCACTTGAGTAAAAACTGTTCCCTCAACTTTTCGTCAATTCTTCAATGTATTTCCTAAAAACTCGTATCTAAATCATAAAATCCAATGGGATAAATTGAATAATATAATTTTAATAATTTTTACAATAAAAAATGTGTGATTCATTCAAAAAGTACGTATTCCCATTTATTATTATTTTAATACTATACATACCTACTGCAGTATGTATAGTAGTAGTAGTTGTGGACTTTGGAGTTTTTAATCTGCAGTAGTATGAACTATTTATATATTCTTATGATGTATTCTTTATCTTTGTTTGAAATATTGACGACTTTGATCATTTTAATAACTTTAATAACTTATCACGTGTTCGTCCTACCATTTTTGATGTATGACAATATAATGTATTGATAAACGTGTATCCACTGTGATTTACTTATTTAACAAATTATCAATTATTTATTATTTTGTCCACATATATCACAAACAGACATGTTAGTATTTGAGTTATGCAATTAAGGCCGACAAGAAAATAATATTTGTCCATTTGTTTTTAATTATTTATTTTTAAACCGTGTCTTATTATGTTATGCGACTAGAGATATTAAATATTATTTATCCTACGAACTACGGGTCGATAATACAATAGTATATTAAGAATTTTACCCTCCTCATTATGTTACACATTTTTTAACTAACCTAGTTTAATTTGTAAACAAACTGAAAACTATTATTTTAATTTTAATTTTTCAAATGTTTTGTGAAATTTCATAGTTAACAAAAATGAAAATATATATCCAATATAATTCTTTAACAATTTGTCCGATTTTTATATATTTATTTGTTAATTAATAATTACCATCGGTATTCCCACTGATTAATTTTAATATTTCTTTTACTTTTTATTTATTTTAATAACTTTTACTCTCGAATTGACATTAACTTAGGTTATTTAAATAAAATTCAAAACATGACGTGTATTAATATTAAACATACTATTATCTACTGCATGTCTAGAAAGTTTGAAAATCATTAGTTCATAATGTGGTAATCGTAAAATGATTATCCTTATATTAAAAAATATAAAGACCTGAGTCTTTAAAGATTAATTGATAAAAAGTATTAAATGGACTACAATATTGGTACTAGGTATCATACGTATTATTAAATTTAATTTTTAATTAATTTTTAATCAAATAAATTTTATTTTTATCGTTAAATACGATCCTCACCATCCTAAATAGATTTGGTTAACGAAATTGCTAGATAAATGTTGTAATGATTTAACGGTATAATGATATGGGTTTATTAGTTTCTTAATACATGCTTTATCAATATATAGAGAATTAATTTTCAATAACTAGATATGTGCGCTCATGTTTGTATAATCTTATTTTTATTTGAAATATTTAGATTCAAAACCTTATACCTTGACTAATTATATTATGTATATAGATTATATTTTTAAAAAATCTTAATATTTGTAATAGGCAATCGAATACTCTTGGTATTTTTGGGGGAAAAAAAAACATTCCTTGGCCCGTATATTTTAAAGTTACTTTGACAGTTAATTATATTACTTACTAAATTATTTTTGTGTATTCATATCTATTTATTCATTTTATCATTCATGTAAACATTTCCCTATGTATTTTAGTTAAAAATATTACAGTTCTTGTGTAGCAAATAAAACAATATATATTTATAATATACCCAAATAGATTTAATGTTACAAAATATTGTTCAGGGGAATTCAAAACATTTTCTTTTTGTGATGAGAGGTTGTATTTCGTTAAATCAGAATTTCTATAGCAAACTCAGATTTACATAAGTGGCCGTGTTTGATCCCGGTTTTTTCTGTTGAAATATCAATAGGTTTGTTGACTCACAAAAGATTTTGAATACATTTCCTATATTTTTTCCTGTACCACTTAAATGGTTATTTTATTATAATTATATTTACTTCAATGATTTTATACCGTGTAGTGAATGAATGCGCGTTATGTTTACAAAAATTTGAATTGCCAAATGGTTTTATTACCTCATATGCATACATACCTCATAACATACGTTTTACATTCAATCTATGATAGAAGTTAGTTCTATATTTAAACAAGTCAATAAAAATATATAGTAAAATGTATAATATTATTAGCGAAATTCGTTATTGTTTAAATAACGTTAAAACACATTTGGAGGGTTTTTTGTTTTCATGATAATTGAATTTAGTTATTTTAATAATAATTATAATACCTAATGGATACTCAATAATTATTGTCATAATAATGACTACCTTATATTTTGATCTTTCATTACCAAGAAATTATTAAATTGTTTTCCACTGAATTTTTAAATATCGTGTTCAGTCTCTTAAAATGCTAATTGTATATTGCAGTCTGCCAGTGTTGGGATATATAAGTTAATTCATAATATTTAGACAACTAAACAGTATTATTATCATAAAATAATAAACTATTACATATCTAAAATAATAATTATTAAAGATTTTTAACCGTGCTTTTTTTTATTAGTTATGAGTTTTATAGTTTCTTCAAAATAAATTATACTATGTGCAAATTGTATACACTTAATTTTATGAACTGACGAAGGTAGTCCGTGGGTTTACTTAAAATTTTTTTTTTTAAATGTTCGTCCGTATTATCCGTATATTACTTATCTGTATATATGGATGAGTATACTTTATTCTTGACGAAACAGTGCATTATTTTTTGTATTATATTAATAAGACATAGCCGCGTCAATTCACATCGTTTATGTGCAATTGTCCATTGAAATATTATAATATAATAAATCATCAACGATAATAGCTAATAAGCAATCACAATCAACAATCAGAAATCAACAAAATTTTGTATTCTTCTCATGTCTTTGTATACACACACAATAATCATTATAATTTAATTTAATTCCTATAGTAGGAAAATGTTTTTAATTAGTTGTTGTTTGATAATTTTAACCATTTACAACCAATACTGTACCGTGGACTAGGTACGTGTTTTAAATTTCAATGTAAAAAAATAAGGACTAGTGTAATATAGTTGAATACTCGTGAAAATAGAGTTTTAGTTTTAAAATCTACTCTAACATTTTTTGAGCATATACACACGTATTTTATTTGTATGTACTCCTTAATATTATCTGTATGAAAATACATTTTTTAACTTCAATCTACATATTGTATTCACTTAGGGATCGTAATGGCTCCTCTGTTAGTAACTATGTTCAACTATCGATATTTTTAGACCAAAGGAATATACAGTATAATAATAAAAATTTATTATTATTATTGGAGATAAATTATCCTGCGCTGTATTGGCCATTTGCTGTTGATTCTGCATTTGATTTACTAATGCAGTTTTATTTTTCTATACGCCTTACGTACTTTGAACTATTTGTATTATGACGTACTTTAGTCAATAAGTTATTAGCTCGAAATAAATAAATCATTTAAATGTTTAATTTATATGTTTTATGGCCGAAAAATCCACAATGAAACGTCCTGATGGAGAGCCTTCCATTAATAAAAGTCGAAGGAAATTACATATATTGTTACATCATATAATGTTAAAAAGCTTCAACTGACAGATGGCCAGTACATACCTTGTACAAAATATATCTTTGAAAAAATTTATCAAAGTGACTTGTTTTATTGGGCGAGTCACGAATACTTGCGTTATTAGTATTATGTTACATGCATACAACTTACTATTAAAATCCAAACATATGTAGGTTTGTAATGTGCATATATTGTCTAGCAACGGTTTACACTGTTATTCAATTATTTATTGACATTTTTAATATTACCTGTATTACCTATATATTCGTTGTGGAAACCCCTAATACTTTGAAACACACACACACACACTTTTCTTGTTATTTTGTTTCTATACGTTTTTAGTATTTTTTTTTTTTTTTATGTGTAAATGTATACCTATATATATATTTTTGGTGAACGTAAACTGAAGTTATACTTTTAATGAGAATTAAAAATGAGCATATAATATATTACATAAATACTATGTCAAATCGTACTATATTATTGTAGAAAATTGTTAAATTTCAGATTTCGAATTGTGCTATAATCTAAATAGTAAAGCGGCTAATAGTCTTTAAAACTTGTGTCTAGTCTCTAGTATCTGATCAAAAATCGGTTGTATGCAATTCTAACGGTTACAGTTACGTCATATTTATAAAATTACTTGACAACTGTGGAACGATATAACTTCTGAACCCTTGGACCATGATCCATGTCCCATGTAGTAAAATGATCTCCAATCAGGGCCGTTTATGTAATGCGATTATTAATAATTGCTTTCAGATAAAATAAAAAGTGCGCCTCCCATCCAAGTAACAAAATTCCAATTATTAGTCTAAACTGCGGCCCACCGCCGACATCATTGTAGGTAATTTTTATATTTTTAGTGATTAAATTAGTATTGTTTATTTATTTAATATTATTAAATATTTGATTACAAAAACAAAAACCGTCCAAAATATTTTTACACTCTTATACTTATATTTATTATAATAAAAATTTGTTTACATGCATTTTTTCACCGTATTTTTTATTTTTTTTTAACGTGGGTATAATAAAATATTTATGAGCAAATCATAATATGTTTTCTGTTACTGGTTTATTTTTCATAAACAAAAACATAGTTTACTTATATACTTTATACTTGGAATGATAAACGAGTAGAGACGGTGAAGAACGTGAAGACGGTTAAAAAATAAGTTTTTCGAACTAAAGACTTTTGGGGTATAAAAAGGTTAACAACTTAATTATATATTATATTTGTGAAAGAGTCACCAAAACCATCCAGTAACGGATAATTCGATCTACCAGAATATTCAAATTGAACTATTATACATGAGTACTTGCCGTTTGTTCAATGAGACCTCTTATATATTTCAAGTGTTGTAAAAACACTCGAATTACGGTCTGTATTTCAAAGTTAATCATAATCATTTCCATACGAGATGTGTTTTCTTTTTTTAATTTTTAATACGGTGTAGCTGCGTGTTCTTATAGCACTGTATAATACATAGCTTAGGTTATATGGTTGCCTGCGCGTGCATATCTATACACGTCCATATTGTATTACGATTTTTTTGTTTTAAATAATTTTCCGTAATATCTATATATTGTAATATAATAATTACGAAAAACGAATTACGAAATAAGTGAAAATTACTAGAATTATGACATTATAATTTTTATTTTATTTTGTTTCTGCAAACAGGTGCCTTTCGATGACCGGAGGTTATTGTTTCCACCCGGACCGGCCGCCGTTCTCATATCGGCAGCTTACGCCATTTACCTGATGCTGTTTCCGCATTGGATGGCACCTTTAGTTTTGGCCGGCATGATAGCGGGTACGTAAATACATACGAGTAAATCTATACGCAATATTATTAACGCTCAGGATTATATTATAGTTCTATAATATTGATAAAAATAATGGAGTTAAGTCACAATATTATTCCCAATCAATGATTTTATATTGCATATTTTTGCAGAATTTTAGTTTTATTGTACTAATTCTCCAAATTTTGCGTTGTATTTTATTCATATGTACTCAGTGTTATTTAAATTAAAATTGTAAAAAAAAATTTTCATGTTTTCGTTTAATTTTTACTAATTTATGTAATTATATATAAATAATCTTTGGCAGTTCACATTATTATATTCGTAATAGCGGAAACGTGTGCAATTCGAGACAGTGGCACAGTGCTCATAATATTATAAATATTATAAGGGAATTTCGGGAGTGTAGTAATTATTGTTCCCGTTTAACCTTTTTTTTTACCGCTTGTTTTGTGTCTTCTTCGTTAATTATTTGTTCCGAAAACAAAATGTCCGTGCGGTGCATGTACAACGTACATTTTGCAACACTGAATAAGCTAATCACGGGCCCGTGCATTATTATATTACTATTATTACCTGCGCAGCGATAAAAAGTCATTTGTGTTATTAATCTTGTACAATCGTGTTTGCAGGCTATGTAACTTATGATTTAATTCATTTCTATTTACACTACGGATGTCCCAGGGAAGGCTCGTACCTGTACACGATGAAAAGATACCACAACCAACATCATTTCGCACACCACGAGAGCGGTCAGTACAATATTACCCATCATCGTCGTCGTCACACGTTCGCTTCCCCTCCATACCGATTCCCGGTACTCCTTTTGTCCTATCCCAATATTTTATAGCCGAGCCAAAATTGACCTCCTAGTGTGCATCTTTATACGTACACGGTGGTGTGTACGTGTCTATGTTCGTAATGATGATATGAACAGACCGTTTTTCCCCTTTTGTTTTAGGTTTCGGTATCAGCAGTCAATTTTGGGACCACATATTCGGCACAGCAATTGCACTGAAAAAGCTAAGCCGGTGTTTGAAATGGTACTAACCGTGTACGCGAAATTCGTGCCTTATTACATGAAAAAAAAAAACAAATTAAATTATAAATATATATAATATATATTATATTATAATATGTATTCATATATACGTTGTGTATATATGTATATTATATTGATATATTATATACAAATTATTATTATTACTACTATTATTATGATTATGATACAATGGAAAGAAATCACACCAAATCTCGGAGTACCTAATCAATCGAAACTCAAATACTGAGGTTAACAAACAAATATAAAGGAAAAAAATGATCAGCTCATCATGGAATAAGCAAAATGATGTATTATAACTATAACTCATCTTGTTTTGTTACGCATACAATATACATACATAATAAATATATATATATATATATATATATGTTATATATTATATATGTATGTGTATTGTCGCTTTTTATTGCTATTTTTGTTCAAAGGTATTACAAAACTTTAAAGCTGTTTTGTTGTTACTCTGTACATTATCATTATTTTTTTGTCTCTTTTTAAATAATAAAAACAATATTATTTGTATTTTGACTGGTTAATGTGCCAAAGGTATTTACGAGTTATCCTCACGAAATCCATTTTCTAATAAAACGAACACTACGTCTAGTAGCCGCAATGCAAAATATTTTTACTGCGCGCGCGCGTGTGTATGTGTGTGTACGAGTGATTATTGTCCACACGGTTTCCTAATTATTATTTCTCCTTCAACCGTTCATCATTATTTATAGTTAACATCTTTCGACCAGGGCTACTCCTAAGTATTCATTGGAGTTGCTGAAAAGTATGTTTTTCTTTCTAACGATCAACGGTATAAAATGCGTTAATTAATTATAATAAGATACCAATGCATTTCATCAGATCCACAATACTATCATTTCAGCTGGTTTATAGTTTTAATTCGTAAGTTCTCACAATAATGTGCTGTTGCGATTTATGAATGCCGATAAAGAGTACATACTTGTTATGTCAGCAGAGTACAATTCCTTGTAAAACTATCAACAGATAAAAATCGATACACTTTAAGCCAAACTTAGTAGACGTTATAATATGTATATTGTATATGCTGTGATATAGAACGGTAGCTTACTTACATTCGTTTACTACTGTGCGCGCGTATATGGTAGTTTATTATTATAAATAATAGCCCCGCACCCACTGTAATATTCAACGGTTAATTTCAATGTCGAGTAGGCAAACTCTAATTTTAGTACAGACGCATCTTTTATTTTATTTTATTTATTTTTTTTTATAGAAATGATCTCTTATGGCTCGCAGTCATTAGTCGCACACTAACGTACAGCTACTGTGTGCGGCCTGAACTCCGTTTGCCAATTATTGTGTACTTGCCTAATAATATATTCATGGGAGAAACTTGGAGGCTCGGGGTTTCAAAACCATTAACCTGTGTTTGGGCGCAACACGTTTTCTCTGTCGGAACGAAAAATGTTTTTAGAAGGCCGATATTATGTCATTTTTATTGTTGTTTTCGGAAAACGCATTTTCGAAAAGGAATATTCTAAAACATTGAAAAAAAAAAAAAAAAAATGCATTAGTAAATGATTCGCGTAACGGTAATAATTGGTACGAGGGATCGGCCTCCGTGGCTTTTTTTTTCTCATCCGGAAATTATCTAACCCTTCCCTCGAGAAAAAAAAACTCGAAGACCTAGTTATACGCCCTATGCTAACACAATCATAAATACACTAATACAGTGCGTGTTGCGTAATATTATCATACGTATATGAATGTATTCGCGTAATAATGTGTACTTGTTTGTGTGTGATGTGCACATGAATATTATCGATTCCATCGAATGGCCCTATCCCTCGAGAGTCTACAGGTGCGTGTTTTTACTGAATAACAAGTTGTCACGCCACTGGTCAACGCGCGTGCGTGGACGTTGGAGGTATGCGTATGCGACATTATTTTGAAGGAAAAAAAATTATTCCCTCCATACGCGCGACCCTCCGATGATTACAATATGGTATGATGTCGTGTTTCGTGCTGTGTTTGCGCGAATAAAATATATTTATCCATTACCTACACGAAAACAAAATGTACAGCGATTATAATTATTATTATTGTTATTAATATTCGAGCGCGAATGCCGTATATACCGTCGCCTACACGGTCATTGTAATAATGTTATTTAACGGCGGCGGCGCGTCCTACTCACAGGCCTTGTAAATTTGATCCGTCCGGTTTTTACCAGGCAGTAGGCACCACTATTTGTAGTCGGCACACCGTCGTCGTGCGTACGATTCGTGAGATTTTCTTATGCCGTTAAAACGTATAAAACACATGTATACCTATATAGTGTCAAGTAATATTCGAGTTTTTATTTATATCAAACTATTTTATTATTTTTATGAATACAAGTTAACTACATTAAACGGCAGTGAAAGAAAAACATTTTTTCCGCTACTTTATGTTTGATGCCAAAACTAATATGACTGCCGGATGAGAAGTGACCTATTTTATACGACACCTGTAGAATTCATTTTCCACCTGATGGACCGAAAAAAAAAAAGTTCAAACCGCGAATAAAGTCTCATGTCATTTCGAGAAACTCGCGGCGTTATTGTATTGAAATTCAATTATACATTTCTCTTATATCTGTCCGACAAAGTTTAACGTTTGTTACATGACAATAATGAAATTATTGAATTATTTTTGTTTACTCATAATGTCAATAATTATTCCTCTAGGCTCTAATTGATTTTAGTGGTCGTATTGAACACCGTTTTATACATTATGTGTATACATTTTTTTTTTTTTTTTTAGATTTTCCCAGAAACCCGTTATAGTCTCCGCCATATAATATTTGGTTGCTATAGTGACACAACTTAATAATACAACAACAACAAAAAACCATAATACAAATTTTACATTTTTTTTCCCCTACGTGTATAAATGTTTTATTATTTGTATTATTATCGGCCATTTGACACAGACATTGATTAAAATTGCTTACACGTTAAATTTCAGAAGCATCTGCACGTTAACTTTTAAACAAAATGTATTTTATTTGACTTGTTCAAGAAACATTTATTATTCGTATGGAAGTGCCGTAGGTAGGTATTTAACAATTTAGCCATATAATTAAATATTAAAATTCTAACAACTCTACTTGCATTAATATAAAATCCAAGTGTATTTTAAGTACAGTTTTCCTTTCGCGTACACATAGATAATAAAATAATTAAAAATACAACTAACTTAAGTGCCCATGGAAATATTTTATTGACTGCAGGGAATCCTATTGGATATAAATCATGATAAATAAGTAATAAAATACTATGATTTAATGCGCCTGTATGTACAGATTAATCGACATCTCCAAGACTCATTATTTAATAAGATTACGAAAAATATGTACTCGTAAACAATTGCGCGGCTATTATCCATTATACGAGTTACTCAGCAATACTACCTATGTATTGCTTCACTTCGTTTAAGTATTAATTTTTTTATTTTCTCTCATTATGAAATTAAATTTTATCTGATTGTTGTGTGTTGAAACTTGCATCTCGCGTAAGTTCTTGGGTTTCTTAGTGTCTATATTAATCGTCTCATATTGGTAAAAAAAAAAAAAAAAACGCTATAACAGAGGTCATCGACGGACGGCAGTAACATCGGCAACGTATAGCAATAATTTAGTATATTTCCCATATCAGTGTGTAGCTGTTAGTGCGGGTCACTAAAGAGAAATGGTGATGCAAGTAATGTTAAAGTATGAATCTACCTATGTCGTAGATCGTACTGCTGCATAAATAATAGATCGACATAAATTACTGACGATATATTTCTTTTTAAAATTAATGTGGAATAATTTAACCGTTCATTACAGAAACAACATCTTTAGGCTACAACTGTTCAGTGTTCCTAGTACCTAAGTTATATAATATACTCTGCGACTCAGCCGATTAGTTTGTTGTTTTCAAGTCTGGAAAGTGAGTCGAAAAATGAAGCTACCATTAGATTAATAATACATTTTGAATGCACGGTACCTAATCATATATTGAATTTTATTTATTATCAACAGATGAATATACAGTTCATTTTATTTATTTATATTTTATTACAAGTTATTTAAATTGTACAGTTATTTCGTTCAATCGTTGAAACGTAAAAATGAACGCATTTATGACACAATTATGCAAATAAACTGTTTGTAGATCATAAATCATGACGAACTCAAAGTTTATTTATTAATACCTACAGGGCTACAGATAAAAACAGCAATGTCGAATTGTTGAAAAATTAGAACCGAAAATAATATCATAGCTTTTTCGTTTGTACTGTAAGTATACTGCAAGTAAGTCAAACTTGGTTAACGCCAACTTTTTAAACTGGAAATTGTCGATACCTCGAACTTTTTCCCCGGTTCCTATAATTTCCTATTTAAACAATACGAAAAAATCTTGTTTAACGGGAATATATTTGTGGATAACTCAGAGTTTCAACTTTTATTATATTATATAGGTAAAATTATGACATTTCCTTCGTGTACGTATGTATACGGACAACGAATTGGAAGTATGTGGACATTTAAATGTTACAATCAACAGCAAAACTCAAACTAAAATAAATAGCTTTTTTAAATAATTTTTGTATATACGTACATACTAGAGGTCTCTACTTCACGTGTATTTAATTACACGTATACGCGTGATTTTAAGAAATCGGTGTTAAAGTCCTTGTAAATATAATATCCGAATAATCAATAAATGAACATTAAAATCCGTGTACCCGTGTATTTACAACAGTCTACCCGTATGGTGAAGTGTACCCGTGTATTTTATATTTATTTCATAAAATATACATGATATGTAAATAGTAAACATTTTAAATTCTGAACGGAGTGATGGAATCTGTTGGTTTTACAATGATGTGTTTTTTTTTTTGTGCTGAGAACACGATTTTTGGTAGTAAAAATGCTTCGATTTTCTTAAACAGCAACTATTCTGAAAGGAAAGTGAATGTAGATGGTACTTGGGCAAGTCAAAAATCCAACTTTTTCAATACTTTTTAAAAAAATCGAAAAAAACAATGAAAAAATTACGAAAAACCGGGAAATTTTACGCAAATTCATGTTTTTACAAAAAACATTTTTTTAAAATGCCCTAACTCAAAAACGAAAAACCGCAACAACTTGAAATTTTCACCAAATCTTTATATTGGCGTTCTCTATACATGGTAAAGTTTTCAAAGTATTTTGACTTATTTATAGACAATTTAAATTTTCGATTTTTGTAAATTTTTTTTTTTTAACCATCTATAAAATTTAATTGGCTGACCGAAAACTCTTGAAAATTTAATACAATGTTTATAATAAGCTTAACTTATCGTTACTAAAAAATATCAGAGATCGTTTAACTCAAATTTTTGTTATAAGCCCATAAAGCTCAAATTTATATAAAATGTGTCAAAATCACGATAATTTCCAAGTTATTTTGTAGATAAAAATTCATAAAATTTATTCTGTTTATACTTAAGGTTCAACATTTTAACACTAGGTTATCCATAAGCTACTTTTCAAAAATCTTTAAAAAAATTTCTACCGGACTTAAAAGAAAAAATGTTATGACTGTTTGAAATTTAAATTTTTACGAAATGGCATTATAATTCAATTTAAATATAAAATACTATATTATTATCTACACATTTTAGACAAACATATTAACTCCGTTCAGAATCGTTATTCGTATACAATGATATTTATCATTGCATTCAAGTTTAACAAATCCATTGTAATAATGACCTATCCAATAAACGAGGTGCACTCCTTCCCCAACTGTACAGCAAAGCGAGGCTCACCCGTTTTTTTAATACATTTTTTTGAACATATGAGATTAAAATAAATATCATACTTAGACATTAAACATAGGTATTGTATTGTTTTCAAAATAAACATATTTTTAATTTTATTTGGATAACTCGAATTCTTAGAAAACTCGAATTTTTTTCCTGTCTCTTCAACTTTGAATTAACCCAGTTCAACTGTATTAGACTAATACTATTAGTATATATACTAAAATATATTCGTATGAAAATAATAGTTCTATGTTGTTAAACATTGGAAAACGTACACCTCCACTTATTTCACGTGGACTAATATGCAATTTTATTAGTGTCTGGATACTTATTACCGTTTAAACTTAGTGGACAGTCGACAGCCCCTCCCTGCGAGAGCACACACCTGTATGCGGTAATTTCGATGTTTGCTCAAGTAGATAACTAATTGTTAATTTCAATTAGTGCGAATAAACATTCTCGATAATTATTAATTATATATAGGTAATAATAATAATAATACCCCGCACGTACGTAATTGATTTTTTGTTTTTTTTAAAACTTAATCTTAAAATATAAATTGTCTTCTTATTTTTATGCTCGGATCCGTATTAATTAATGTCGCAGTAAAGAAATCATGATAGTTGTCCATTAAAATAATTATAGGTATATAATCCGTTTTCATCGGACTTACTTATAGTGTAGGTACACCGTTCATGACTAGTTTTTGCAAGAATATTATTTAGCGAATTATTTCTAAGCGGCTAGGCATACATATTATATTATATGATTTTCATATGTTTTTTTTTTTTTTAACAAATGGACTTAATTAATTTGTGCACAGCGTTCGTTATTTGTAATTATCCATACGGATAAATAGGTAACCTAAACGGTGGATACCAATTTCGTCAGACAAAACACTGAACTCTGAAGTATATTGTACTCGAGTATCGATATCACGTTCTCTTATTTTTTGACGTTGAATTTTCTGCGCTCTTGTTTTGAATTTGTACGCGTTTAACTTTCCCATGCTCAATTATTGTCGGTAATCGTAGTAAAAAAAGAAAAAAAAGTTGCGCTCGTGGTCCGTCGACTAATGAGTTTTTCTGAGTCCGCTAAAAATCTCAAACATCACTGTGCGTGTAGTATCATTAATTACCGTTCTTTGCAAATTATACAAACCTGAGACTGCTAATTCACTCGCATCACTCTCGAGTCTCGAGCCACGTTCCTATTAGGTGGGCGCTTTTATTCACTGTGCAAAATGTCAGTATAATACCTACCAGTTGTACTAAAATATTTGCTTCCGTTAACTTTTAAGAATTTTTAAAATAACACAAAAACTAAGCAAATATGACATTAATAATTAATCTATAGGTACAATAGGTACATAGTAAAACGCTATTTGTTTTAATTTATCTGTAGAAACGTAAAATGTTAATTAACGTACCTACCCATGTATAATATACACGAAGAAAGCATAAATAATATTAAAACAAATTAAACTCGAATTTCAAAAGTTAATTAAAACCTAACGTGATGATTTTTAAAACATATTAAATTTGCAGAAACTATACATGCTATAATACGTATAAAATATGGGCCCTATATGAACATGAATGACGTATAACAGAAAACGTTTTTTGCCTTGGTAAATATAATATAAATAAAATAAATTATACAATTTCATTATTCATGGGCTTGTAAGGGAAATAGGAATTGAAATTAAATATACGCGTCTAACGTTACGCTTAAAATATTATTAGTTTCTTTGTTACCGATTATGTTCCAATGGCCTTATATTTGTAATACTTATTGCTATTTTTCTTTTAAAAGCTATTGCTATTTTTAAGCCAGTCAACACAATGAATGGATTCTGTCGAGTCGACAGTGGGAAAAAAATTAGATGCTTATATAAATGATAAATATTATTTATTCCTAATTTGATTAAATTCTATATTATAAACTATAGTTAATCTCATATTATCTCTATAACCTCGCGCAATTTTGATATTTTTAGTTCTTCCTCCTACTTTTGGTTATTGTAGAACGTTTCACTAAAATAACTTTAATAGAACAATTTTTAACGGATTTCAAAATAAATGAAGAATATTGGTATACAAATAACAATTATTAAGGTATTCATCAGTTGGGTGAAATATACTGAACCTACTCAACATTTTCAAGAGCAATGCGACAATGTTTAAAAACTCAAAACAAATCTATAATACACCCGTATAATATATAATATTATTTACCTTCTTTTTTTAATCATTATTATTTTTAGTTTTTCAATCTTGCCTACTTTTGTTCCATTTGTGGTATTTTACAATACTATTTTACAGGATGTTCGATATAATACCATATGGGTACTTGATATAGGTTCTGGACTCTAGTCGTGGACTTATCACCGTACGGGTATTTTATCATACATAACATGACGTAAATACTGTACGTGCATATTATATAATATACCTGTATAGTCGTTCGCAAATAATACCTCCTCTCAAATTATTATTATTTTACATTTACTCATTTACACACATCATGTTATGTCCCAACTCCTAGTATATTGCATATATGTTTATATACGAATACTATATACCTATTTAAGCCGCCACGTCACACTCGGCACACACACTTCATGTTCATCGCAATTCGCAGTTGTTTTTATTTCGATATTGGATGAATGTTGATAATAACCAGTGGCATATTATGATGGGAAGAGACGGTACAGATGCATATAAATTATCTCCACCTTGATATTTATACAATTTCAGAATTACTGCCCTATTCATTGAACACAGTTGTCAATTGTAACATTTTTTTAGAAATAATTATGTCTTTCCCCATGAAAATATTCTTGAAATACCACTGCGGTATAGATATACCTAGTACTCCAGTGCCGTGTATAATCAGTATAATCTATTTAATACCTTACTAAATATACAATATACTACATCATATTGGCATGGCTAGCAATTTCTATTAAATTGACAGATGTTTATTTGCACTTCTCCTCGTGTTTACTACAACAATTGTATTACTCTGCATACCAGCTCTATACTACACTCTACACTTATATATTTAAAGGCGAATACTAGTATATATCCTTAAGATATATTAATAGACACTCGCACAAAGGCACTGTATTGATAAACAGACATGCTGTATATAGAGGTGTTCTGAAATATTTTTTACAGACGTTCGCTTTAAGTTCAAAATATAAAACTACTACTTAACATTTATCATCAATCATGTAAGTAACATGTTTATATAATTTTATCATTCAGAAACTACATTATTGTGTGTGTGTGTGATCTTGTCTTAAATATATACGGATACCAAAGAAATCTAAAGTAGGTATATACATATAAACCTTTAATTTTATATGACCATAATATAAGTCTTTAATCATTAAAACATAAAAATTGTGTCTCAAAATCAAAAAAATGTTTGACACGTCACTAAACCGAGAGAAGTACGTTCAGTACCTATTATATATAAATCAGTGTATTATATTACATTATACATAGACATTTGTGTATATATTTTATGTTTGCGTTGTACTTGTATACACAATACATATATAGCGATGGTTGATGACTTTATAGCTAAGTGGGTAACTATATGTCTATATGTTGTATATTGTATGCAGTCATATTATACTCATTTATATAAACCCGTGTACTCCTGTATAGTATATTCAACAATTCTACATGTAATATATGACATGTTTAAGTTTATATTATAATCATAACGTCTTATTGATGTGTTTGTGTGTATAACATTATAATGGCTGAACTATTATATAAAGGCAGCAGAGACTAAAAAGTAATGAAGAATGATTAATAATGTTGTCATGAAAAATAAACCATGTATACCTACCGTATATATATATATATATATATATACATACAGGTATTAGGTGCATACATCAAACAACATTTTCCAAACAATTCTTCTTTGGTTAATTTTGAAAAAAGAAGTACCTTAACACCACGGAAGGGAAAACAAAAAAAAAAAGAACCGGATGGGCCTCGCTCTGCTGTACAATTTGAGGTAGAGTGCACCTCGTTCATAGGATAGGTCATTACAATGGATTTGTTAAATTTGAATGCAATGCTAGGTATCATTGCATACGAAAAACGATTCTGAACGGAGATGATATGTTGGTCTAGAATAGGTATAATCTTCTATTAAATTTTCAAGTATTTTGTACCAGCCAAATTATTTAACAACAATTATAAAAAAAACAAATGTAAAAACATCGAATATTTCAAATGCCTCTAAGTTGCTTAAAAATTAGTATAATATTTTGAAAAAAATATGACTTAAAGGGAATGCCAATCTTAATGGCTGGTTAAAATTTCAAGTTACTGCGATTTATACTATTATATTATAATATAATAGTGTTAAACATAACAGTTTGTTAAATAATTAATCAAACAAATTACAATAATAAGGAATATATTCAACAATATAAAATTTAAATGACAATAATAAAGAATATATTCAACAACATTCAATTTAGTCATGGAAAATGTATAATAAACGTTTATAAAATACTACAACAGTGGATTATTCCTTTCTTAAATCATACAATATTTTGTGGTATCAATTTAAATTTAACTTTCAATATGAGTGTAATAGATGGATAAAAATTCTTCTCTAGACACAAGATATACACATTTTATAAGCTTTATGTTGCTTGAATTTTTATTATAATCCGTATGTGTGTAATCCAAAGTGGTTATAGATCCAAGATTTTGTAAATACTCCGCACACTGCGATTTCAAATCTTGAAGCATTTTCATAGTATTGGGCATTAGGAAATTTTCTCGGCAATATTCAGAAACACTACTGTCTCGTTTGGCTTGTAAATATCCATTCATTACTTTGACAACTGTGAAAATATCACTACAGTGATCTTCATCCATTTAATTTAAGATTTTTAATTTCTCGACAACGACTTTGCGATTCCTCATTTTTCTGTAAATTCAAAATTATTTAGATAAATAGAAATAAATAAAAATTTAGATTAATAAATTAATCTAATTATTATTAGTACCTAGCCTTCTAGTGAAAACTTTGATAGTATCAACTGTAGATATTATGTAGATGCCGTTTGTAGGATGTATTTATTGTTATAAGCCATAATATTTTGGTTTGAAAAACAGACTAAAGTACTACGCAATACTAAAATGGTAATATAATATCGGATTTGTTCTGCGGTAAACAGATCAAATCGCATAGGTATTTTGACCAGTTTTGAATTCGTCGAACATGTTTTAAACATTTGTGGATAAAACAGTCTGTACATACATATCAAAAGATATATATATGTCGCATCCACATAGTGAAACCACTCATTTCATGAACTGGATATCCAGATAGTGAAATTCATCCAGATAGTGAATTTTGACGAAAATACATTATATGGACATCCATTTCATGAAACGGACAT